>JAZGTJ010019183.1:0-11043 GCA_036877575.1 Botia almorhae | reverse complement strand
TCAGCACCTTGTTGAATCAATGCCACGTAGAATTAAGGCAGTTCTGAAGGCAAAAGGGGGTCAAACACCGTATTAGTATGGTGTTCCTAATAATCCTTTAGGTTTAGTGTATGTCTGAGCTTGTTTTTACACTGCTCTAATGGAGAGTGTTCATATAAGCTAGACATTTATGCACAAAAGGACTTTGTATGCTGACCTGAAAAGGAGGAAAGCTGAAGTTGGATTGTTGCTCCAAAACCATTGTATTTTCAGCGTACTCAATGTTTTTCTACATGCTGGACTAAACCTGCAATGTTTGGGGAAGTGCTATTTTTTTTTTACTACTCCAAAGCCACTGAACTGTTCATTATTCTATCTTTTTCCATTTCTGAGGGCAATTGCTTTGAGTTTCTGAAGTTTCTATTGATTTCATAAGAAGGTTTAAGTTAAATTTGAGCACTAAAGAAAAGAATAAACAAAGATCACACAGAATCAGCTTGGTGGTTGTTTCTTTAATTCAGTAAAAACAAAGAAATTACTCTGGTAACACGGGAAGTGTTACAATATATATATATATATATATTTATTTTTTTGCTTTAAAAAGCTGCGTGGTGATGCGGTGCAGCGGTGCAGCGGTGCAGCGGTGATGAGCTGGTGCAGGTGCGGCGCGCCGGTTGCCAGGGCGATGCTGATCAGCCCGGAGAGACTCGTCACCCCCCCCCCCAAGCGTCGGCCTGGTCCTAGGGATGACAGGGGATAGCAGGGGAGAAACGAGGGGAGGGCGGGGACGAACCCCTGACAGACCTGCATAAGCTGTCCAGATCCGAGATAGGCCATCTGCGTTGGCCACCGGCCCGGTGTCGTACCTCGCAGTGGAAGTCCTGGAATGCGAGGAACCAGCGAGTCACTTTGGCGTTGGTGTCCTTGGCCCGGGACATCCACTGCAGTGGCGCATGATCGGTCACCAGAGTAAACTTGCATTCAAGGAGGTAGTACCGCAGCTCCAGGACTGCCCACTTGATAGCCAGGGCTTTCTTCTCGATGGCTGCGTATTTCGTCTCGGCCGGGGACAGCTTCCTACTGATGTAAATGATGGGATGCTCCTTACCTTCCTGGACTTGGGACAGAACCACCCCCAGTCCCGTGTCGGAGGCATCCGTCTGTAGCAGGAAGGGGCAGCTGAAGTCCGGGGTGTGAAGAACGTGAGAGGAGGTGAGCGCCGTCTTGATCCGGAGGAAGGCTTCCTCCAGCGTGCGGTTCCAGACCACCCTCTCGGGCTGCCCCTTCCTGGTCAGGTCTGTCAGAGGTTCGGCTGAGCAGAAGTCAGGGATGAAGCACCGGTAGTATCCCGCCAACCCCAAGAAGGCGCGTACCTGGGTCTTTGTTCGAGGCTGCGGGGCATTGTGGATGGCTTCCACCTTCTTGTCCTGGGAGCAGATGAGACCCCGGCCGACTTGGTACCCCAGGTACTTCGCCTCGGAGAGCGCCAGGTGACATTTCCGGGGGTTGGTGGTTAGCACAGCCCGCCAGAGCTCTGAGAGCACCCTCCGCAGACGGTCCAGGTGTTCGTCCCATGCCTCAGAGTGGACCACCACGTCGTCCAGATAAGCGGCCGCGTAGCTCTGGTGGGGCCGCAGGAGGATGTCCATCATCCTCTGAACGTCGCGGGGGCCCCATGGAGCCCGAAGGGGAGGGTCTGATACTGCCAATGGCTGCTGGGGGAAGAAAAGGCAGTTTTGGCTTTGGCCGACTGTGTTAGGGGTACCTGCCAGTATCCCTTGGTGAGGTCCAGGGTAGAGATATACTGGGCCCTCCCCAGTCGGTCCAGTAGTTCGTCGACCCGAGGCATGGGGTACCCGTCAAACTCTGAGACTGAGGGTGGCGAGCTGGTCCCGGGTCCAGTTCCACTTCTTCAGGAGGTTGATGTGGTAGAGTTGCTCGGGCCGTCTCCTACCCGGTTGCCGCAGGCGGTAGGTGACCGGCCCGACCTTCTCGACCACGGTGTATGGGCCCTGCCATGAAGCGAGGAACTTGCAGGCGGATGTGGGGACGAGGACCATCACGCGGTCTCCCGCCTGGAATTCCCGTGGCTGAGCCGGACGGTTGTAATGGCGTTGTTGGGCTTGCTGCACCTTGGAGAGGTGTTCCCGGACTAACGGCATGACCCGATCGATCCGCTCCATCATCAGCTTTATGTGCTCAACCACTGTACGGTGGGGTGCAGGCTGCTGCTCCCAAGCGTCCTGTGCGATGTCGAGGAGTCCTCAAGGTTGACGGCTGAACAGGAACTCAAAGGGGGTGAAGCCGTTCAAGGCCTGGAGTACCTCTCGGATGCTGAAGAGAACATAGGGGATCATGAGGTCCCAATCCCGCTTGTCCTCCGCAGTGACCCGGCAGAGCATCTGCTTGAGCGTTTGGTTAAAACGGGGGGTATCGGGGTTCCAGTGGTGGGCATCGACTCGTCCTGGGGCGAGGGAACCGTCGGTCTGCCTACTGCACGGGAGGTACCCTCCGTCATACGTCCCTCCTGGACCACCCTCCGGGAAAACGGCTGCGTCCTTTCCCCGGTCTCCCGGTGTTGGACGGTATCCGCCAGTTCTATCGCCTTCACGAGGGCGAGTACGGTGGGAACGCGGCAGGGCTCGAAGGAGGCGATCGATGACCACCCGTTCTGCGACCTGCGCTGCGGTGGGTTCCCCCTCAACCAGTTCGGCGGCCTGGGCACGGGCTGGCACCCGGGCGTTGTAAACGGCTTTAAAAAGCCGCGTGGTGATGCGGTGCAGCTGTGACCGGTCCACCGGTGATGAGCTGGTGCAGGTGCGGCGCGTCGGTTGCCAGGGCGACACTGATCAGCCCGGAGAGACTCGTCACAATATATATATATACACAGTACTGCACAAAAGTTTAAGGCAGGTGTGAAAAAATGCTGTAAACAAAGAATGCTTCAAAAATGGAAGTGTTAAACATTTATTTTCATAAATGAACAAAATGCAGTGAATGAACAAAAGAGAAATCTAAATCAAATCAATATTTGGTGTGACCACCATTTGCCTTCAAAACAACAGCAATTCTTCTAGGTACACTTGCACCCAGTTTTTGAAGGAACTCGGCTGGTAGGTTGTTCCAAACATCTTGGAGAACTAACCACAGATCTTCTGTGGATGTACGTTTTCTCATGTCCTTCTGTCTCTTTATGTTATCCCAGACACACTCGATGATGTTGAGATCAGGGCTCTAATTATGATGTGTGAATTTGGGAACTCCTGGCCATGAAGTTAGCATTGTAAGAGTGGTATCATTGGTTAGAGGGAGCCTCTCACCCGTTCACTGTTTTGACCGACCACAAGAATTTTGAATACCTCCTTTCGGCTAAGTGACTGAATCCAAAACAGGCCAGATAGGCTCTCTTCTTTACACAATTTAATTTCATTGTTACTTATCGACCTGGCAATACCAAGGCAAATGTGTTCTCTCGTCAAACCGAAGATGTACTCCCTTCAACAACCCATAAGAATATTTTTCCTGAGAAACTACTCGTAGCTCCCATGCAATGGGACATTGTTTCCGAAATCACCTCATGACCTTATTGACCAAGAATCTCCACCCCCAGAATGCCCTGAGAATCTTACCTTTGTCCCTGAACCCCTACGCAACTGTCTCATCACAAATCCATGAAGCACCCAGTTCAGGACATCCAGGCATAACCGCAACCATTTAATTACATTTAAGAAACGTTTCTGGTGGCCCACTCATCCAAGACTGTACCAATTCATCCAAGACTGTACCAATTGTCAGACCTCCAAGACACCCAGACAACTCCTGTCTGATCTATTACAACCCTTACCCACACCTCAATGTCCCTGGTCCCACATAGAGATTGACTTCATCACAGACTTACCCAATTCCCAAGGCAACACTACCATCCTCACCATAGTGGATTGATTCTCTAAGGCATGCTGTCTCATTCCACTACCCAAACTTCCCACCTCCTTTGAAACAGATGAACCTCTTTGCAATTATGTGTTCAGGTTCTATGGTCTGCCTGAGGACATAGTCTCCAATTGGGAAGCACAATTCACATCAAGGGTATGGTCAACACTCTTCAAGAGGTAAACGTAAGCTTAACCTCAGGGTACCACCCCCAATTTAATGGACAAACAGTATGATTAACCCTCTGGGGTCGACAAACGCGCCGTTTTGAGGCATGTTTTGATGATAACGCGGAAATGAACGTACAATGCTCCGTCATTTTTTATCGTATAGATACAACCAATACATCATTCGAATCTGTAAAGGGTCTATTTTTATTTGTATTCACTCATAATAAAAAACAGACAGGGTACACACTCTGCCTTCGCTGTCTCTGTCATCTCTTTTCACAGACACATAAATAAAACAACATAAATCTCAGTGAATACGTGCCCCACAGACATAATGAATATATGTATAGAAAGCTTGAAATGTGTACTTTTACATAAACCAATTAAAACCAAAAAATATTCTCTTTTTAAGTAATCCGTACGAATGTTAGAGGATGTATCGTTTCTCCTGTATCACCTCATTACCGCTAATGTGATCCCGCCTCACAGTGAGCGCGCTGTTCATATGTAAAGTATCTAAGGCGAGTCAGGTCATCATGTGCACGCCCCCGAAAAGCTGCAGAAATCATCACAGAATTAATTTACTTTATCTGCGCGTTTGAATGATGACGCGATACACGAGTGAAGAAGCACTTCAGATGATTCTGGACAGCGAGTTCATCTTCTCCTCAGAAGAAGAACGCGACTCAGATGACTTTTAGTTTTGAACAGAGCGCATATATAAACTATGCTATATATAAACAAATATAATATTATACTACGATATCTCTTACGAAAATAACCATGGTTTTATTTATTGGACATTTTGTAATGTTAAGGCTATATTGTTTCCAAACGGTAAAATTGTTCACTAAGCTTCTGTTCGCAGATATCTGCTATGGTGTAAATGTTCTGAATGTGTTATACCAGGTTATTGGTATTCACGATCGTCTGACGTATAAATATATATACGATATATATCTCAAGCTATTTTGCGTGATAGTTCAATATATTCTAAATAAGCTACAAACCAAAAATATATCTTTTTTTTCTTTTGTCCTTACATTCTTCCTTCATTCCTCAGTTCCCTCTCAGTCACACACCTGACTGAAAGGCTCATTATGCGAGTCTTTGTCTTCTCAGGTATCATCACAGGTTCTCAGGTGAATCACAGCATTATTCTTGATCATTCACGCCTTCTTGCATACGGCCGTTCTAAACAAAAAGTGTCTTCGAAAATTAAAATCAATATACTGTTTTGTGTAAACGAGTGAACTAGATGATTCTCACATCATTTTAAAGAAAACACTCTAGGCTACAAGATCAAGTTCTCAAAAGTCTTGTGAACAAATGTTCTGTATGTGTTTTATAGCCTTATTTCAGTGACTTCAAAATTTTAGTTTTTCACTAACCATGCATAAACGTTACTTTCTTAAAAACACAAACATGTACATACATGCAGCTCAGATATTATTCTAGCCCAGTTTGTGCTGAATACAGTGTTATCAGACTTTAGCCATTTATATGTTTATAAGCACCTGAAAAAAGCACAAATGTCAGAGCATGTCAAAACTTCTCCAGGGCTCCAAAACACCCTCGGACCCCAGAGGGTTAAACCAAGAAATTATCCATTTTCTGCATTAATTTTGCCAACAACACCAGTCTAACTGGAGACGATTCCTCATGTGGGCTGAATATGCACAGAACTCCCTCGTAAAACCTGCCATTAGTATGACCCCATTCAAATGCGTCCTGGGCTTCCAACCACCACTATTCCCCTGGTCCGGTGAACCCACAGATCTCCCTTAACCTCTCAGAAGACTGGGTAGACTGTGTATCATAGTGGATCATTTACCCAACATCAGCAAGATTAAAAGACTGATGCTTGGACAGTTATTATCATTAACAAAATAAAAACTAAAACTACAGTCAGGTCCATAAATATTGGGACATCGACACAATTCTAACATTTTTGGCTATACACCACCACAATGGATTTTGTATACGGTGTGTATACAAAAGCTTTTCTGTTAACTGAAACAAACTAAAGGCAGGGTAGGCAAATTCGGACTGATTGATTTATATTTTATGGTTCTGTGTCTTTCACAAAAGATAAATTTATATATAAATATATTTAGACCACTTTACTTATTGATTGCTATAAGGATGTGTAGAGTCTTTAAGCAGCATAACAAAAATCTTTAATAAAATCGCTTACCATGCCTTTAAAAAAACTGGGAAATGTGTAAATATAAAAAATAAAATAAAAACAAGAAGGTGGATCGGACTGATTCCCAAAACACCATAACACTCTTGTAGCCAATCAAATCTGGTTTTGTAGCCAATCAAATCTGAGTATTTTTGTGCATGTTTGAGGCAGTTACCTGGATGAGGAGGACCATTAAAGTGGCAAATATCATGATGACACCCAACAGCTTGGAGCGCCAGATCTCAGAGGGTGACATCTACAAAAACCACTGTAGAGAAGGTTATGATGCAAAAGTAGTCAAAAAGGGTGTCATTTCAAGTGCTCAACTCCACAAATGCTGGAGAGAAATAATTTTTTAAAATAAAAACACAATACAAAGTTCATGCTGAGTTTGCAAGACATTTGCAGAATGTCTACATGTACTAATATGTCAGTTCACCTAAAATTCCTTTGGAGTAAAAAAGGTTAGAAATTAAACAATACGTTTTTTTGGGATTATTTGGCAGAAACTTAAAATATTTGAGTCCATATGATATGACTGACTATTGATTACAGACTACAGTATCTTGGCAGTAACAGTTTGAGACATTTTTGAAATCAGAAACTGTAAAAAGGAGACACATTAGAGATTACTGGGGTCTGTTTCTCAGGACCAGAGAAACAGGAGACTTACTGGAGCTAAAAGTCTCCATTTGCTATTCATTTTATCTCATTGCAGTTCAGAATAATTAATTAATTAAAATGATATTAAAGCCATCTCATTTGTGATTTTTCATTTTTCATGTACTAATATATGCATGGATAATACATGCAGAATGTTTTGAACAAATGGTTCACAATCAATATTCAAGTGAAGAGGGATGTGCTGCTTCTTTTCCTGGGTAAAAACATCTCACATGCACTTACTTTGTGACAAATGGCCGTTATGTGATGAATTTAGAAAATGACAATGTCTTTTTTGCTCTGACCCCCGTTCCTTATTAGCCATTAAAGTGACATCAAATTTATGGCAAGCAGCTTGTGAAAATATACTGTAAAAGCATGCAGATGTACTTTAGGTAACATACAGTTATGGCCATTTAGTGCTGTCTGTGGTATTCTGATGATGTGCACCAAACCACAAAGCTATTATAATATTGTATTAGTCATGTGAGAAAAGCCTTCACGATATCAGCCACAAAATATAATAATGGAGAAAAATAATCTGGGAATATGATTTAAAATTTTGTAAAACGACCCTAAACATAGCCACACAGCTAATGCTATAGTGTCAAATGGGACTGAAAAGGCAAACTAATTTAGTTCACCCACGCACTTTAAGACAAGGTGACTAAACTTGCGGCAACATTGCACAATCAATGTTGTTCTGAACAGAGAACCATGTATAATTTACATGATGGCATTAGAGTTATTTAATCATCATTTTATTTCATTATGAAAAAATTGGACAAGAATTCTTTGTTTGGTTGTGATTATGAGCATTGTATTTATAATGTTGATTTAAAATCAGACCACATGGTTAAATCGATAAATAATTATAATTTAATAACATTAAACAATAACATTATTATCAACTTTTTGTTTATATCCAAGAAAGTTACAAATTACAGCTTTAACTTGCCAAAGGAGAATTTGCCCTTCCGGCTGAGCCTGGTTTCTCCCAAGGTTTTTTCTCCATCTATACATTAGATGTTATATATAGCTTGGGTTTTGTAGATTGTTAATATTTCTTCTAGGGAAATGATATAATTACAGTCCTAAAGACTACTTTGTAATTTCTCTGTCTCCAATTTTCTTTCATTCTCTTTTTTTGTGTATTTTTTAGGTATTTGTATTGTGTATATTTTGTATTATTTATTATATGTATTTTATTTCATTTCATCATTTTTGTGTATTGTGTGTTTTTAATCATACTATTGCAAGTCCCTTATACCCCGCCCTGTCCCATAAGATGTTATCTTTCTATGTGCCATGTCCATTGGAATGGCATATATGATACCTATCATCTATCTGAATAGTCTGAATACATTACCCTCTCATAGACTACTGAGAGAGGTACAAGCCTTTGCACATAATAATGGGTATTTCTAATGCACGTCCATTTAGTCAAATGGTCCAAATGTGTTGTTATTTTTATCGGTTCAGTCAACCCTGTATTCAAAAACCAACTACAAACCTAGTATTCCTAATTAGTTTCATTAATATACATCTCACACATATTATTTGCTCTAAAACCATGTTTTCTGTGTTGAACTTGCTTGACATTTATTCTGTGTTTTATTTTTCATTATATGTAAAGCTGCTTTGAAGCAATGTAACATTGTTTAAAGCACTATATAAATAAAATTGAATTAAATTCTGTTCTTTGAATGACAAATACAAAAAATGTTTTTTTTTATTTTTAATACATGGCACTACATTTACATTTCACATTTTGGCATTTGGCAGACGCTTTTATCCAAAGCGACTTACATTGCATTATACTACACATTGATCACTATACATTGAGTATGTGCAATCCCTGGGATCGAACCCATGACCTTGGCGTTGTTAATGCCATGCTCTAACCACTGAGCTAATCCAACCAATCATCGCGCAGGGATGCATATATATAGCTGTCTCTCACCTCTGTCACATAACAGTCTTGCAGCATCCCTCCACCACCCCATCGCCTTGCTCTTGGCTGGTATCTACCTCAGTCAAAGATGGGGGGAGTACTCTGGGTTCGGGCCAAATTCCAAGCTCGGAGCCCTTCCCCTGGACAGCATGCCAAATATGCATCTATGATAATTTGCGATTGCATGTTAGTGCGAACTTGTGAATACATTTTAAAATATACTTACAACCATGTTTTCCAAAGCATGTTTTGCAAGCCAGCACTTTAGGAAAACAGCAATGAAGAGGTATGGGCCATACAAACCCATACAATCCGGCTATTACAAGCATCTTTCTTGCCAATGTATGCTCTTTGGACAATAACATTTTAAAATCTTGCTGATTACCTACAAGGCCCTAAATAGTTTAGCTCATCAATACTTAAGAAAGCTCCTCTCCTATTATATTCCTTCGCGTTAACTGCAATCTAAAAATTCTGGCCATCTGTTAGTACCCAGAATTTCAAAAACAAGTGCAGGTGGTAGATCCTTCTCGTAGTTGGCACCCAAATTTTGGAATAATCTTCCCAGTGTTGTCCGGGAAGGCAGATACACTCTGTCATTTTAAATCTAGACTAAAGACCTAATTATTTAATCTAGCTTACACATAGTCATATGGATTTATTACTCAAAACTCTTAAGGGATTATTAGGCTGCATTAATTAGGAAATCCGGAACCGGGAACACTTCCCACAAGAACAGATGTACTGGCTCCATACTAAATCTGTCTGTCTTTCATTCCCCAAGGTCCTGTAGTCAGCTGGATCCAAACTCTGAGACCAGATGGTCAGGGACTGGCTGATATGACCTCTGAGACAGATCATCAGCATTTGATAGACTTATATACATGCCTACTTTTACCTTAGTTTCTATATTTTGTTCCCTGCTTAGTCACAGCAGGATAATGTTATGGCTGCAGTTTGTGCACATTATGCCTCACTATTTTTTTGCTGGCACGATTTCTCAGTGCCCGACATATCATATTATCAATATAATTGGAACCATCAGTATAATTGAAACCAAGAGTTTTTCACCAATATAATAACTATAAATAATAACTATGGTTAATAATAACTATAAATCATTATCAACTCTGTTCGTACCTAAGACAGTTACAAATTGCAGCTTTAAACGTTCCATAGGAGTAGTGACCCTCCTGGTCGAGCCTGACTTCTCCCAAGGTTTTTTTCTCTATTTATACATCATTGGAGATTTGGTTCATTGCCACTGTTGCTCTGTTGGCTTGCTTGCTGGGAGACTGCTGACGTCTAACTTAGCCTAGGGTTTTGTAAATTGTAAGCCTAGGGTTTTGTAAATTGTAAACGTCTAATATTTTATTGTATATATTTTATGTATGTATGTATGTTTTTTTTTTAATTCCTTTTTTTTTGCTTTTCAACTATACACGTGTACATACAAATTTCTATGTACCAGATAAAACATAGATCAACAAACAAACAAACAAACAAAACAAAACAAAAGGCTTCTCAGTATTTTACATTAATATACAATATCACCTCTTTTCTTAGTCTTCTATCAGAACATTTCCAACTCCACCACATTTTACAAACAATTTGAAATATCCCCAAACTCCATAAAAAAATTTGTGGACGCTTTGTGGACGCTTGGTGCAGTGATACTGAGGTATGCAGACACTGTTCACCCCAGTCTAGTGGCTCAGGCCTGGAGGCACTAAAACCTCCTCTCGATGGCAGAAGACAAAAGAAGCTGTGTGAGTGGGATCACCTACTATGCTTAGTGCTTTCTGGGTTCTGGGTTCATCAGGTATTTATGGACCCAGAGGTACCCTCAAGCCATACACGTACCTGTCTTTGAACTGGTTTGGAGACCTTCACCCTTGGTCTATATCAGGGGTCATCAACTATATTTGTCAGAGGGCCAGAGTTTTACCAGACAGTCTCCTTGGGGGCCGGACCCCCAGGAAGAAAATCAAATAAAAATCTAATTTTGGCTTAACATTATGTTTAATGTTTATACTTTTTCCATTTCATTACAAAACTGAAGGCATTTAATTCAGGCTCCCATCACCTATACCACAGTCAACCACTAGGAGTGATAGATATTTTGCTTTAACCCTCTGGGGTCCGAGGGTGTTTTGGAG
>JAZGTJ010019182.1:0-11044 GCA_036877575.1 Botia almorhae | reverse complement strand
GGAGGGGGTGGGACTTGACTTGCTGGATTGTAAACTGTGGGGTTAAAAGCAGCAGGAGTCCTGGATGGCTTCAGACCTTCATTCTTCCCTGTGGATGAGATGGTGGTGATGGCTTGGATGTCCTCGATGGCTTTGCACTCTTGGGGGAGTTGAGCAGGTGCTTGCTGAGCAACTTCATGCTGTGATGTTTCTACATGTTGATGTACATCAGCAGGGTCTTTATCAGTCGTACCTTTCTTTAAAATACCAGGTGGCGATGTCTTTAAAGTTGTGGTGGGGCTTGACACGGGTTCATTTTTGGGTGCAGAACATGGGCTGTCCATTACAGGATCTTGTGTTGCTTCTGTAGCGCTGCTTTCGGTCGTTTCAAGACTAGCTGGTGCAGCCACGCTACTCACCAAGTCAGCGCTGCTGGACTCTTCTTTGGGATTGGCTGATGCAAGAGATGAGAGGAAGCTCTCGGTTGATACATCTGCAGGTTTGTCGCTTAGAGACAAAACGGCTTCACTCTGAGGGTTCGTTTCTTCCTCTTTTTCTTCAGAACTGGGCTTCTGACTTGAGAGGGTTGGCGCTTGCTCGGTTTTAACAGTTTTGGGGTCTTTTTTCTTGATAACGAAGCGATCGAGTCTGGGAGCCCCGCCTGGGGTTTTAGGACAGACTCCCGCCTGATTTGCACCATCAGCACTGTCTGAAGTCTTGGGCGCTGTTACGTTAGAGTCACCCGTCACACCGTCGCTCGAGGCCGTCAACTTTCCGGGTAACTTCAACACACCAGGAAGGAAACGCAAAGACACGTTCTCTTCCGTCTCTGTATCCAGTATGGGTTCGTCAATAACTGTTTTAATCAAGTCTGCAGTGTCTTTGTTATGCGCTGTCCCCAGAGCGCTGACGAAGCTTCGCTCCACGTCCTGCACCGCAGGAGTCTTCTGCTTGTACTCGACCTGCGTCTTGCTTTCTGCCAGGAAACTTGGAGCTTCACTAACAACACTTGGCAGGATTACCCCAATGTCTCTTTTAGGTCTCTGGCGTATGATCAGTCCAAGAAGAAGATTTGGACGATTGTTTTCCAGACCTACAATGTAAGATTACGCAGAGCATTGTAGTTAATATCAAAGGTTTTGTTCATAAGCAACACATTAACCTGCAGAGAAGCTGAGAAAGTCTTACCTGGGCCGTCAAACGGAACGATCTGGTGGGGTATTTTTTCTGTGGAGCCAAGGGGAATAAGATACATGTCTTTAACCTGTTTGCGGTTGTTAGCCACGACGCCGTATCTTTTGCGGCTGCTGAAGTAGGCGTACAGCAAAGTGTAGGAGATCTCATCTTCCTCTGTGTCGGGGGTGAAACGAATCACACAGATTTCCTGAAAATGACACACAAAACGTCACGCTCAGATGAGTCAGGTGGCTAAATTTGGAATTTGAGGGGGAAATTAAGGATAAATCTTCCCCACCTTTGTCCCAGAGGCCCGAATTTTCTCAACGTAGTCCCAGACAATTTGAGGGGAAATCCGTCCACCAACATGGATGTTGTCTGGTAAATCCTGCAGACAAAATCAAGAGGTATTTTCAATACAGAAGTTGAGCTGGTGAACTGACACATTTACAATTTGTTTACATATTGCTGCTTACCTGTGTTAAGTAGTCCAGTACTCCAGAGACAGGATACGCTTTAGTCAGAAACCTTGCCACAGCGGGCATATCAACAAAACCACCCCACAGTCTCTCCAAGTTACTGAGGAATGAAGCTGTGTCTTCTTTGCTACTCAGACTATCTGACCTGTGGGACAATTTTGTTCAATGTAAATTGAATTGTTGTTTTCTGGACCTGCAACTGATGGAAAATCATTTGCTTGATTAAGGAGTGGCAAGTGTGCACACAGCAGGAATCTCACCTGGATTCAGGTAAGAAATTGAGAAGGCCTTCCTCCATGGCTCTTAAAGACAGATCATCCATCAGTGCTGAAGGGGATATCGCTGTGGATTGCTGAGATTCGTCTGCAGCACTAGACTGCCTCCTCACCACTGTTGTAGCCACTTTCACAACTTTTGTACTGGGTTCCTCTGAGGGCGGAGCCATCCGGCCTAGACAGAAACATCAGTGATGTCATAATCAATAACAGAACCATTCAACAAATGCTGAGCTTTATCAAAGGCCCTTTAAGGCAGTCTCTGCACTTCACGGCCAGTTATTTTAGTCATAAAAATCACGGACCAAGTTCACAATAAAACAATATATTTCCGATCAACTATTAAACCTGACATCCACTGTACCATAAATCATTTCTTAGCCTCAAATTGAGCTAAAAAGATTTTTTCAAATCACTTCGGGTACTGCTGTAAAGTACCTCACATCACTCTGTACAGAGACCCAATGTTACACTTTAGAGATTGATGATTGGCTCTTTCTACTAGAAGGCGGGACTTCCTTCACTAGAGCGGCCATATTGAGGATTGCACTTTCTCCCATTCATAGTAAGAAAACTGCAGCATCTTGTTAATTGTATAATCTGTGGCTTTAGTTTACCTCAGGAAAAGGGTTTTACCTGTGCAGATTTTGCAGTTGAGGTCAAACAGATGAGACTTGTGCAGGCTGGTGGTATCGATAGATTTCTTGGGACTGTCTGCTTTAGTCTCGGGTGTTTTTTCCTCGGGCACTTCTGCTGTTTTTGACACGGGCTCTGGCTGTATACACAGAAAAAACACTTAGAAAAGCCAACTGACGTGTTCCTGGTTAGAAAATCGGACAAAGATTCACAGAAAGCAGAAGAGTCTCATATCTCACCTCAACCTCGATGGCCTCTGGCGTCTTGGCGGGCTCCTGATTCTCAATTTCAATTTCCCCTTTGTGGGTGATTTTGGTGATGGGGCGTCTCTCTGCCTCTCGCTGCTCTTTCTCGATCATTTCAATTGTCTGTCGACAGAAACGTCACTGGAGTTAACAACGCATCAAGGTTATTATAGTACAACTGTTAAAACATTTCTGTTGATTGAAATCAAATCAAATATAGGCATTAATGTTATATTAAAAACTTAAATGTTGCCTTAGCAACAAACCAAATAGTTTGAGGCACTTATATTATTATATTATTATATATTATATAACTAAATATTATTACATTACAATAGTAAGAAATAGATAACATGACAAAAGCACAAAAAATTAACCAAAGCTAATCCAAAAAAATACTGAAACGACAATAAAACTACAAACATAACTATATTTATTCTATATTTGTGCTGCAAAAAAATCTGTTTATCTATTTATGGCAACATCACGTTTCGAATAAATATAATAAAAGTCAAACAATTAAAACCGTTTATATAAATTTCTCTTAACAAAAAAATCTAAAACCAATTCTGGACCAACCTTCAAACATTTTTAAGGGTTATAAAGTGTCACTCGGGAAACGCAGCTCAAACTGACTTACATGTCGATTCTCTCTCTGTCTCCAAGCAGCAAGTTCCTTAGAGGCCAGCTCCTCTGCGCTCATACGCACCAAATCCGCCGGGGAAACTTCCCCTTTTAGCACACGCTTGAACAACACCTAAAAAACAGCATTTATTTACATCAGCACAGCATTATGATGTGGCTGGAAATCTCCCGTTTTTATTATCAGTCACTGTTAAAATACTTGCATTATTTTTAGCATCTTTCAGGTTGAAAGTCAGACTTCTGTATTTGTTTTTGTATTTGCTGTCGACACCCTGAAAGAGAGCAAAAAGCTCCTTCTCCGTCCTCCTGGCCAACTCGGCGGGCTTTTCCAACGAAATCTTCAAATCAGATTCCTTCAGCCTGTAGGAGGTTAAAGGTTTAGAAGATGAACAGCAACATTACAGTACAGTATTGTTTCAAAGAAATGCAGGCGTCGTTTTCAACAATTAGTTGAAATGAATTAGTATTGATTCACGTCAAAAATCTCGCACCGTTTCAGAAGAATCTCCTCCAGCGAATCTCGAACGCTGCGTCTGATCTGTCCAGTAGACGGTTTCTTTGAGCTCACAGGCGACATTTTGGCTTTCTTTGCCTCGTGCCTCGCGCTGCCTCCTGCAACAGTAAACCTCGAACCTCAGGGCTCAAATATTTTAGTATTTCATAATTATGTACGTAAAACAGAAATATGCATACCACTTCTCTGGGCTGAATCTTCTGACGGTCGTCTGTCTCCTGTGTCCTAAATCAAAAATCAACCGTTTATTTTTATCTCTGTGATGTAGTACAGCATCACACAATACAGTATCTGAGTCAGAATGAGGTGAATCCAGGAGGCTGAAGATTTGCTGGTGAGTGGATATTCTTCACCTGAAAGCACCTGTGAGGGACCATCCACACACACACACACTGAGTGAACACTGAACCTTCACCCCCATGTGAAATAAAGCACAGAACGGCAGATATACAAACCCTTTCAGAGACAGCTGATGACCACACACATCAAGAGCTAAATCAGGAAAGGCAGAAGTGTAAAACATGAACTCTATTAAACTGCCACAAACAAAACATCAAAAATGTATCAGTGCCACAATCCATCTTATAACATTGTTGGACATTATTTTAAATATTACAGGCGCTGGGAAACCTTCAGAGGAACATGCATAACGACAAGAGAAACTCAAGGTTTGGCAGATCGTTAGTTCTTGTGTTTAGGGATATAGTCTCTGTCCTGCTTTCTCATCATCTTGAGACTGGACCCCATTTCTGTTCACCCAATAAGCATTAAGGATTGTAATTATCATAAGGTATTTTAAACTTAGAAACGAAATCAGAACTCAAATTTCATACCATAACGGTGACGTCACCAGCACTACAGGATATATATGGATTATGTCAGTCTTTCTTTGATAAAAAAAGATGATAAATAAGAAGTTTACACACATGTAGTATTGAAAGATCTGCTTACTTTTCTGAAGGGCCGTATTCCACCTGCAGTGAGCATCTGCTGAGGTCTCTGTTTTTGTTTAGGTGATGTCTTCTCATCGGACTTCTCATCTGTGCTCTGGGCGCCGGTTTTGCCGTCCTCTTCAGCACAGCACTTCAGACACACGTACTCCTGGTCTTCCTTCTCCATCTGCTGAACTTTAGTCAGATCCAGACCCGCACAATCGCCATGAAACCAGTCATCACAGCGGCCACAGCCCACCATGAACCTGTTAAAACAGCAGAACAGGAATCAAACATCTGTCTGCCGCCACAGAACATCAAACATTTGGTGTTTGAGCACCAAAACCACTTAAAAACACAAGAATGTTCTCGCACAGTGTTGTTGTATAACAGTGCATTGTTCCATATCAGTGAAAAAATGAATTTGGACACTTCCTGGTTGTTAAACTCCGAGCACTTGTTCACAGCTATTAGCTGAGGTGATGAACTACTGCATATATTGCTACTCTGCAAACATTACAAACAACGAGTGTTCTGTTCGCCGTTTTTGAATGAGACGGCAGTTTTTACAGTTAAGTCCACCCGCTTTCTCACAGTATGAAAATTAGCAGCGTACCTGTTGTTGTGAGGTTTCTTACATAATCCACAGTGTTTGCTGGGATCCCAGACCAGGTCACCTTCACCCTGAGGGTCGCCCTCAGCTTCCTTCTTCACCACTGGGGCGTTATCAGGAATGAACAGCTGTGGTTCTTCTATCGAGATGCTCCTAGAATTCCTACTTTTGTGCCTTTGCTGAATCTTCTCCGGCTTTTTGACCTTAATCTTCTCTTGTTCCTCATCACCTTGGCTGTTTGTCACAGGTGGGTTTGTCTTGTTGGCCGGAGGGGGGGGATTCTGCAGTTTTTTTGGAAGTTGGGGTGATTTATTATGGACTGACTTGACACCAGGGCCAGAGTCAGAAGACTGTTTTCTGCTGAGAGTCGGAGATGTCGGGACAGGGGGGCTTACATTCTGATGCCCGTCTTGAGTCTTGTGTATTTTTGGAGGTTTGGGAGCGAGAGACCCTGCTGGGTGCTTTGAGGCCACCTCAACAGCCTTACGTTTGTGACCTTGAGGATTCTCTGGTTGGGCCTTATGTGTTTTTTTGTCTCTGGGATGTAGAGATATCTTCTGCAAGTGACCTGGTCTGCCAAGATGAGACGGCTTATTTTTGGTGCTCGAGGGAGCCGGCTTGGGTTTCGATAGTTTTTTGACCGCAGGCTGAAGTGTTGTGCCGTTCTTGCTTTGAGTTTTGTGCACACTTAGCTTTTGCCTCTTGATTTGGTCATTCGTTTTGGTTTCTGCCGGTACCACATTTTCCGGACTGGGCTGGAACGCTACAGTGCTGTTAGCCTCTTGAACTTCATTGGGGTTCACGTATGGTCCAAAATCCATAGGCATGTCATCATTACTGGGCTGCCCAACACTCAGTTCCCCAGCAACCTCTGGTGTGGGATTATCATTGGTATTCTGATTTTGTCCCAGATCAAGTCCGATCCCATCAGCAGTCAGGGAATCATCCTGGAAGCCCAGGGACTGAAGAGCGCTCGTGCTGAAAGATCCAAATGTGTGGGATGGACCAGGAAGCAGTTCGATTTTATAGCCCCCCACTGTGACGGTCAATCGACGTAACACGACTACCGGATTCATCGATGGGTCAACCTCATGGACTCCAAATCGCCGACTGAGCAGAGCTTCCCTTTTCTCATCCAAGCTTTCGTCGGTCTCAGATTTCGGCTCTTGGTTATTCTTTGCTGCTGTTCTCCGCGCAGGTCCCGGACGCCTGCCCTGTGCACCTCTCACTCTACCCCGGCTTGCTGAAAGACAATTGTGAGGAAAATACTGAAACTCATGGATGATACACTAATAGCTAGAAAACAGAACAGTGGCAGCAGGCAAACGAACAGCAAGTAAACAAAGTTACTGGTTCCAAGAAGACTTTAAATATTAATACTCTAACGTTAATAGCAAACATTTTAAAGCAAGGATCCTTTCAGAAACAGAGCAGATTACATACTGTTACATACGGTAGCATTTGTAATCATACACTTTTTAACATGCATCATATACTTTACACAGTTCATTATTGTGGACCTGAAGACATCGCTGTTTTAAACCCTGTTATAGGGAAGTTATTTGGTGCCACTCATCAGATTTAACATGACTTCACCCGGATTTTATTTGTACCTGTTTGTTTTCTCTGTAGGTGACTCTTGTCCTGTGAGAAGCTGGACTGACTGTGTTCTCCAGCGGAGGGACTCACACCTGCTGTTGTCAGGTCAGCATCTAAAACACACAAGGTCATGGAATGCCATGAAGAACTTTATTTGACGCCTCTGTCGATTTTACACAAAAACAAACTCGTGTATAAAAACAACTCTCATACCGGCTGAGCTTCCGAGCTTGAAATTAACATCTTCATTTTCCAGGAGATGAAACTGGGTGCTAGCAGATCCAAACATGGGATCTTTGTCGCTAAGCATGTTTCTTAGTGAATTCTCAGGTTGACTGCGACCCGCCTCAAATTCATCACTTGCTTCACATTCCAGATTTTGTCCGAGCAACAGGGAATCGTCGAGCTGCTCGTTTGGAATCAGATGGTTAAACGAACCACCAACTATATCCATGAATGCCTGAACTGTGCTGTAAAATTAACAAAACACATGACGTCCGTTAGCATCGCCTTCTACAGTACAGAATTTACAAGATTAAGATTATAACTTAAAATACAACTGTTACAGAAACTGTACGACTGTATTGAAAGACAATTCTTTACAATATGCACAGAACACACATTTATTAAAGGACTTGTCAGCTAATCAATACATTTTAATACAAAATAATTGACCCATTTCTAGAGATTATTATATAGGTCCCATTTATACGCTTACTTTAAAAATACTATTCCGGAACATGACAGACATACTTGTAGTGATCTGTTCAGTCATAAAAACGTAACATATAAAAACGTAACATGTAAAAACGTTCTTTCCTAGTTTATTAAACGTTAACTATTTACAAAACGTAAAAATCACACAACTGCTTATCTAAAATATGCGAGAAATAGCTGATAGCAAACGAGTTCGAACATAACTATAACAATTTAAAGATAGCAACAGCAAAACCAGCAAATGCTGCATACAGAATAAAAGCATTTCATATTGAATGTCACTGTAAGAGTGCCGCAGGGCAGTCATGCATCAATGTACTGCATGTCTTAAACGCTCATGAACACTGTTGTGATCAAACTGCTGCGGGTGATCGAGTGTAAATCGTGTTTTTATTTTGACCACCCATCAGCTCACGTGCACCAGTAGGTCGCGCACGCGGGCCTGAACGCTACAAACACATTTAACGCCTTTAACGCGCAGCCTCGACGCTCGGCATAAAAAACGCACGCGTAACTTCAGCAAAGCGCGGCGTTAAATTTACCCAACAAAACTGATCCGTACCCGGTCGTACGCTTCCGCGAGCACCGGGGGGCCTTTACCACCTTATGTTTATCTTCCGCCCTCAGTAGGCCGCATTACGCTTACTTTTAGGAAACCGTGCGCTTGATTGCCCATATCTTGTCCACAGAAGTTGCATAAAGTTATCGACACACACCGCTCTGTTTTTGCACAAACTAGTCTCGGGTTTTGGGGAGCAGCGTCGCGAGCGCCACGGATAGGCCTCGCGCTGGACGGACGACGCGCGTGCACGCCCACTCCGCGCGACACAAAACACTTACCGCGTGTGTCAGTGTGATGGAAACGCCAGCGCATCGTTGGAGAAGGTTTCGTTTTAGCGTTTGAAACGGAGGAAGGCCATACGAGATGTCGTTGACGTTAACGCCGTCGCCTTTTCCGCTTGCGATCTGCGGTGGGACACACAAGAAGTGCTTCCTGTTGACCCTCTCAGCCCGCAGAGCGACGCGTCAAGCGCTGCTTGTGTCAGCAGGGGGCGGCGTTTCCCACGCGAGCGTGTGCAAGGAAAATGAAGGATAAACAGACAAAAACTCGATTTAAACGTGTTCGAATGATAAAATCTATCATAATCAATATAGTAATGGGTTTCCTTGTTGCCAGTATGTTTAAAAATGTGTGCCCTGTTATTTATTTATTTAAGTCTCTACTGTTTCTGTTCGGAAATGTATTTTCTGTAAAGCTTCTTTCATTGTTTATTCAAACAAAATAAACTGTAAAGCCAGAGAGTTGGATGTTTTAGTGGTAATTTACGTGTATATTAATTGCAATTAAATAAACTACGACGTTTATTATTTCCCTATTTTGTTGATTTTCCTCTTTAAACGCACAATAACACAAATACAAATTTTGCATATACTATGGGATCTTGAAAGTGGGCCTTTTTGGACCTTTGTCGGTGCCACGTGACGTTTGCTATCAAGGTACCGCGAGACCCAGACGTTTTTACATGGGTTGTGCCTTTGCTTTTATTATTTCTCCGTGGTAACCAAGTTGCCATTATTTTTAATGCACACGAGATCTGGTGATGAGTCAGTCGCGCCGACGGTTCGAGACAGTAACGCCCTGTGTCACGAACAAGCAGTAAATAAAACTTACTAAAGATAGACTCGATTAACTCAACTCTTCTGGATCATGGCGAAAGGTAAAGTAGCTCGAGTTTATTTTCCCTTTTGATCACAAACAGCACAACAAAGATCGTCTGTGTTTCCAATCGCTTCCTTGTTTTTATTTTCAGGACTGTACACTGTTATTGGGCTTTCGGCAGCGGGGGCCGGTAAGAAGTTTTCAGCGTTAGTCTCTTATGAAAACGCGTAATCCTCAATAGTGTAATAATGCTCAGCGCTGTTTATTTGTGTGTCGATTAGTCGGTTCGGTTGTGTTGGCTCCGCTGGCGCTGTACGCGGCTGGATTCACCGTCACCGGTATCACAGCAAGCTCCGTTGCGGCCGGTATGATGTCATCGGCGGCCATCACTAACGGAGGCGGCATTGCGGCAGGAAGTCTGGTGGCTCTTCTCCAGTCAGCAGGTATCGCAAACTGTTCATATGCTTTGTCGTGTTCTACAGTAAACCAGCAGAGGAAGCTCAAGTATTAGGAACGGAGAGAAAAAACGAATTCAAGAGAGACTTCAAGCTGTACATTTGATCAGTGTGTGTGTTGCCTGGGAACTGAACCCACAACCTTTGCGTTGCAAACGCAACAGGCGCTACAGGAACACGTTGAGCTACAGGAAAAGAGAAAACACAGTTCAGAGTTATTCGCAGATTTTTATTACAAAATACTCAACAGGCTTGAAGTGGCTTAATACGAATGTAACAAACAACTACATTGAGTTACAAAACTCTTTAAACTTTTTAAAATAACCTAATCTTTTCTTCATTTACATGGCATATTGTATTCTGAACAGACGTCACTGGAATAAATCACCACATGTTGGATGTTTGGGTTCAATACTTTATAAAGTTCATGTTTTTGTATTGTGAGTTAGGTCTCATGATCATGTTCTTCCTCCTTGATCAGGCGCTGCCGGGCTGTCTGCAGGTGCGACTGCAGGTGTGGCATCTTTGGGCGGAGCTTCAGGGGCACTATTAGGTGGAGCTGTGAATTTGTTGAAGAAGATTAAAAAGTGAAATGAGGCGTTTCCTGTGATCTAAAGAGTTTCTGTGGCAGATGATGACAAAGCCCACAGTCAGCTGTCTGAATGCTGTGACATCACTGTGTGTGTGTGTGCGGATCTGCATTTAAAATGTGTCGGCGGTGTAATGAAAAATAAAAATGCTAGTCCAACTGCTTTAAAGCTACTGATAAAGTTGTATTTCTTGACACCAGCTTTAAAACTCCCGATCGTTGAGGTTGATTGTTAAGACAGGCTGTTCCATAGCCTTTGGCCCACAACAGTGAAGCTTTGATCCCCTTTTAGTTTCAAAAACATCTGTGGGACAATAAAAATCAACTGGGTCGACCTCAAAGGTCTAAATGTTTGATGAAAGGAGACAAGCTGAGTGACATAAGCAGAAGCCACACCATGCACCACATTGAAAACAACATCTTACACCATACCTGAACGCAGCTGGCAGCCATCCACGTGAGGCCAGGACAGGAGAAATATGATCACTTTTCAGTGCTAGTTTAACGTTTAGCTGTGCAGGATAAAATTG
>JAZGTJ010019181.1:0-11045 GCA_036877575.1 Botia almorhae | reverse complement strand
TTTTTAAAATGGACAAAACGCTGAAGTTTTGTCAGTGACAGGAGTCATAATTATAATTCAGAATTATATTCAGAATATATAAATAAAATTTATATAATTGAAAAAAAAAATATATATATATTGTATATATATCATTATGTCTCTCAAGAGGCTAATATAAGAGCAACATACTGTATATAGAGTAAAATAACATTTTGCTATTAGCTAGAAGTGTAAAGGGCTGATCATGGGAGTACTCACATGGCTGACTAATTCTCTGTCCAATACAACTAAGTTTCCTGCCTTGCAAGTGCTAAAATAAAAACTGTTTAACATTTAACATTTGTGATTGTTACTTTGATTTCAGGAGCAACATGCAACGTCTTAAGACTCACATTATTTTTAAAGTTAAAACTGTAAGACCTCATTTAGTTTAGATCTCTTTTAATGATACAGAGGTGAACGCATGGACTCATACCACATGGTGGCGTCCTTGTCCATACTTTCTCCTGGAGGAATGACTGTGTCTTTGATGTAGCAGGAACAACGTTCTGGAGGAAGACACTTCCCTTCTTCATCAAGATATGTTCCCTCAGCACAGACACACCCATCTATTGTCACTATGGCAACGGCAGGAGCGACTGTTGTTTTTAACTCCGTAATAGACCATGGTGAAAATGTCTCTGACAAAAACAGTACATTATTTTAAAAATATTTTGAAAAATAATTTTTAAAATATTTTTACAATTTTTCTCATGTTCTCATTCTAGAGAGCATTTTATTGGGCAAAAACTTTAACACAATATAGAGAATTTAAAGCAGACATTTCTTGACAAACGAATACATATTTTTAACATTAGGCTCAAATCAGATTCTTACAGTCTTAGTACTGTAGTTTAGTGTGCTCAGATATAACAAGATAGAACAGCTACAACAATCAAAACAATATCGGTTACATTCATCATCCGCCTGTTTCTGTTCATTTAGACGTGTATATTCGATCGGAAATAACTCAAATGTTTATTTACTCTCATAAATGCGACTTTGAAAGAGAAATTAAATCAATAGAATAATGTAATTTAGTGACATAAAACAAAATGAATGTTAATTTTGAAATAACGTGAGTTTGCGGGTTTTTGCTGTGCTGAGGAGCAAGCGTGTGCTGGAGATGAGCGTGCACGGGTCAGGCGCGCACACGTGGATTTATGACTGTTGTACTTTCATTTCACTTAGTTAACTATTTTTAGCGATGTAAATCCCCTTTATAACATTTACATGGTAATTACAACACGTTTTATTGTCATCCTTATGTCTACATTTTGAAATGCTGTAACTATTACACTAAAGGTCCATCGTGTAATTCTGCAAAACTTATAATTGTAAAAACTTATTCATGCATTAGATTGTCTACAATGTTGTACTGTTAGATTAGTTAAGGTTACAAAACAAAACCTAAAAATAACCTATAGAAAATGTTCTTTTTAAGCTAAATTTAGGTTATAGAAATGACGATAAATAAAGAAGGTTCTCTATAGCTTATTTTAGGGTATTAAATAAGACAAAAATAACTTTAATAACTCGCCTCTGGTACTGGTCACCAGCACATGTTGGGTTTTGGATGTCAGTTTTGTAAATGAGATGCTGGTCTATAGATGTTCCGTCAGGGCTTCCTAACTAACCAAGCAGGACTTCGTTGGTCAACCATCTTAACCACAACTGCTTAACCATTCTACAAGTCAGATCAGACCACCATGAAACCAGCACTAACCTACATAAACTGGCCTAAAAATTCATGACCTCAACTGTATTTTTTACAACATAAAGATCTTGTCCTTACTCTAACAACAATACAAGGTTCTGTAACGATGATTAAAGTTTAATTTCAGTTATTTCAACGCTGCCTCCTAATAGCCTCTCATGCACGGAAGACTCAATGGTCCGCAGACTGATGATATGAACAAGTCAGCATCATACCGTTGAAGTTAAAGATTTGACAAAAATCCTTTATTTTGGGCGAAGATCACATTCCCTAACATGACACTGTTTGTCCCCATATTAACATGTTGTGACGTGTCCATGTTTCTTTAAAAATTAACACCCTTCCCACATAAAAATGGTAGCAATGTACAAATAATTAGGACAGTATGTTATTTTGGAACATCCTCCATTGGGGTTCACAAGGGGCTAAAGTCTCTCTCAGCATTTTGGGATGTAGGCTGGGACTCGCACTCACACACCAAAAGGGCCACTTACTAACTCTAGTTCACCAGTTGTGTATGTTTTTGGACTGGGGGGTATGGAATACCCATAGAAAACCTGCACTGACACAGGGAGAGCATGCAAACATTACACAAAACAACCTTTTGGCTCAACTGGGATACTAACCCAAAAACGTCTTGCTTTGAGGCAACAGTGCTATGCACTGAGCATGGGTTTCCTTATGGCACATAAACATGTAAAAGTACTCGATTCAATTCTGCACTATTTTTGACTATATGTAGGTGGATTATGAGCCAAGCTCTAAGGGTTGGACAGCTGCCCAGGTCTGCCATTGGCTTGATACCAATGATTTAGACTCATTTAAAAACATTCTAGCGTGAGACGTTATTTTTGCTCTGTAAAGAACGTCAATATTCTTTACTCATTGACAAACCACTATCATTTGCATATGTTTGTTCAGGCACTTGATTTTAATTATGTTGTGTAATTGAAATAATTTACGCCATGTGTTATTGTTATTTAAAATGAAATATTTAACATGAATCTGTCACTTGACTAATGATTTGTTATATTTGCATAGTTATTTCTATATTTTCTCTTGCCATTTCCCTGTCACAAGTTCAGAACATCACCACATTATTTAGCTGCAGACGGAAAAAGCAATTGTTTAGCGCTTAAGGCAAAAATTAGTTTAGAAATTGTTTAAAACTGAAAATTTCACAGAATGACAACAAGACAAAAAAAACATCATGAGAATTGCAAACATTTATTGAATCTGGAATTTGACAGGAAACAATTACAGAAATAAAGAGACTGGGTTTGGATAAAACCTGTATAATTAACTCAAGCCATAAATAGAGAAAGACTGATTTTAGCGCTGTAAGATTTATGTCAAGCTACGTCGTCTCTGCTTTTTTGTGGAGATCTGCTGAACGGTACAATCCGTCTCCACACAGCCACACCTCTCTATGTGGATGTATTTGTGTGTAACTTTGGATCCATCAGGACAGACAAGCTGTGCTTCCCTCTCTGACGCCTTCATTTCTTGACAACAGGAACACGAATGTTGTACAGCGTTAACTTTTGCGGAGTACCTGAATGTTTGGAGAGAGTCACATTCATGTAACTGCTCAAAAACACTGAAGCATCATTTATATTTGTTTCATATTTGTTTCAAACCAAGTTGGTAACCAAGTTTTCCACCATGATCTCATTAATGTTATAGATAAAATGGGTTCGCACACATTTCTGGATAGCCACTGAAACAATTTTAGCCACATAAATGAATGTTCTGAAGCTGCACACTAATCAAATGGTTTATGTTTAAATGCCTGAACCAGATTGGAGCTTTTGGTGTCGCAATACAACAGTATTTACATATATTTATAACCATTTAATATTGTGTTTATACTACACATCTGATTCTAATCCAGCACCAATATCCGGCGGACACTCACCAACACAGTAGGTGGTGGTATTGTACAAGTTTATCATTTTGCCTTCAGCTCTACAATGACTTTAACGCTCTCTATCTGCCTCCCTACACTCGCTTTTTAAGTGATTTATTGGCCAAACAAGAGATAAAGCACAAAATAAAATTAAAGGATTAATTTCACTGATAGCATTATTTATCTTTATGTCAAAAGATACCACAATAATATTGTGTTTAAGTTCGTTTGGCCAGCATAACAGTGTATTATTATTAGTAGTAGTATTATTATTAGCATGTCTGCGGAATGTTTGTGTTGTTGTGACTCACATAGAATATGTTCCACAGGAGCCATCGCACGTGCCCATCTCCACTGGCATTGCTGACGCGCAGCCGTTGCTCTCCAGGTACACGGACGTTTTGCTAACATTGCAATGCTTTGGTACTACAATGCCTGCAAACAGGAAACATCTGAATTCAGTCACAGTTCCCTTAACAGTGAACCAGCTGCCTCCCAAGACGCCAGTTAAAGAGACCAACCAGTCAAAAGATTCAGCACTACAGTACTCATGCAATTTTAGAAGCAAAAGTCAAGACATCGAAACGTTTAAATAATGCTGAATATGAATAAATCTGAATATTGTGCATTTGAACATTTAAGGTAATGATCCAGTTGAAATGTTTTTTAGGATAAACACTCACATGTGTGACAACATCCGTCAGGAGCGATGACTTCTGTTCCCTGCAAGAAAGGAAATACATTGCAAAGGTTATACAGCGTTAAATCAGAATTAATATGTTCTTTTTCATATTAATACACTTTTTTATATACAGTTGTTAACTCACAGGAACACACTCATGGGGATTGAAGTGTGGACAGACAATCTTGGCTTCCATTGTAATAAACTGTGTTCCAATCTTCACACACTCAAATTTCACACACTTATCGCCAGGTGGAGACCAAATGTCGCCAGGCTGAAAACACAGATTACTCTTATTCAATCTGGTTAACTTTCGACTGATTTAACAGTCGTTGTTTGTATTGTAACTTTTACATACAAGATTCAACACTATTTCCTAGCAACATTAAAGAAGCAAAGAAATGATGAAAAACGTACCGCGATGGTGTGTGAGATGTTTCCTCCGGATATGATGACACAGCTGGTCTGCACACAGTGTCCACAGCACTGACCAGGAACTGACTGATATTCATAGCCCTTGAGGAGAAAGACAATTTAACAGTTGAAATCAGTGTAACAGTGTATTTGTTTTTTCTGCTTTCCGACGTTAACAGTTTCTTGGTACAGTTAAAGCTGAAAGACTTTTAGGTTTGCAATATTTCAGAAGCTAAGATTCAGCTTCATTTTTAAATGAAAGGCCGACAATGTTTCAAATTGTGGCATTAAGCATTCATTATTTGACTTGGTTTCTGCTTCATTTTGAATTTGATTGCATGTAACTAGTAATTAGTTTATCTTTGCTCTCTTACCTGTTGACAGTATGTGTCACACTGAACAGGTCGACATTCAATTGTATGTAGTTTAGTGTTGGGATCCACATGACCACCACACAGACAGTTCTTACACATGTCAACAGGTACAGCCGCTCCAGGCTGAAAAGAAACAGGAAATTATATCACCTAGCACTTTCTATATTTCCACTGTATTATGTAGAATTTTCAATCCTATGCATACATCAAAAAGTATACATCAATATTAAATATTTGTCTGTTTTAGGGATGGGCATTCATTTTGATTAATCGATACATCTGAAAACGAGTACTTGAGTAAACAGCAGTGGGGCGTGAGCATGGGTGGGGCATGACCATAATGGCAATAAGGAAAAAATAAATGAAAACATTGTTACACTGTTAACGTTGACGAGACAAAAAATGAACACTGATAGATTATTAATAATGCATCTAATGAATAGCTGCGTGAGGTTAAACCGTGAGGTGAATAAACGCCAGTAAACTTATGTGCTTTCTGTATGACACATTAAATATGAGAAGATCAGATATCTTTGACAATATGGTTACATGTTATTTCGATGGTCTACTTCAGACATTCTAATGACCTCTTATTTGAGTATTAGTAGTCTGTTATATTACAACTTACATCTATCTGCACAAAACCCATGTCAACTTGAACTAAGTTACGTGCTAGCCAAAAGAGTTGTGGATGTATTATTCCCAAAACAGTGCACTTTCAAACAGCTGAAGCTGCATTTAAAGACGTTTTCTCTCCGTACTCCAGTCTCGACTCTTAGGCCACATACTCTCGCAACGCTAACCAATCAGACCTCAGGGTACCGCCCAAAATACCACCACAACCAATCATTGTCTCACAATGATCGATTGTCGCTGTCCTGTCTGAGTACTCATGCCCATCCCTCTGTTTAAAGGTACAATTCAGCATAAATAACCCAAAGTGGCTGTTATTACCTTATATTCAGTATTATTGAACACACACACAGACTTCGGCACTGCGCAGTAAAGAAAGGAGAATTATTAGTATTCATTCATTAAATGAGTTTCATACTCCTAAGCAATTGGGATGTTAAGTGACACTAGATCTTCACTCACAACAGCTGTAGATTGGACAGCAGGCTCCCATTTTTATCTCCAGGATGTATCCGACAGGACAAGTGAAGTTCTTACTGGGGCAAAGACTAACATCACACTCTACAAGACAGAACAGACATTGAGTGAATTGACAGTTAGCTACACATCCCAATTTACTACCACAGAACATTATTCTCCCAAGTTCCTTGGAAAATGGTCTATGAACTGGTTTCTGGGGGTCTTCGAGAAAGCAAACCAACGATGTGAATAATCTATAACGTCACATGAGAAACTATACAACATACTGCAAGTCAAAGTTCAAGAGGATTTTTGGGATACATTTACAGTATTGAGGTACAGGAAGGGTTATAAAAGCACGATGACTCACCACATTTGGTTCTCTTGCAGCAGTCCACGGTTTCTGTGACCTTTACCTGACCAGGCTCATCACAGATGACTGGTTCTTGTGTAGGACATGGAAGAGCATCACAATGTATGGTCAAACTGTCCTCCTCACATATGCACGTGTCACAGCCCATGATCCACGTGTCATTAACCTGAGGAACGTCAAGTGTTATTCAATTCCATCAGATCAGAACCTTCATTTCAACTTCTCTTTATTTTATTAGTATCTTTATTATTGTCTTTATTTCATTATCTTGTATTTTCATACCTTCTTCCATCCTCCATTTGGTAACATACAAATCTCTGGAAAAGGGAGAAGTTTGTATGTTTAAGTTTTGTTTAAAACAAAGCAAAACATTTCACAAAAACAACATTGTTAGGGGTCAAACGACAAAACAAAAACATACTGTATAGTGTCATACAGTATAAAAACAAACAGTACGGACACTACGTTGACCAGTGGTATTGGCAAACAGTTATCTACACTTGTGGTTTTTTGTTGAGATCTGTGAGAACTGACTGCATTCGCTACAAATAACTGACACCAGACATTCATTAATCCCTAATAATAAAAAAACATTAACAAGCTACATTATGCTTACCACAGGTGGGGACGCAGATATAAGAAGTAGGACTTAAAAGTGTGGTACCATCTGGGCAGTAACAACCTTCCCATATCATAGATTCCAAATCACGGAAAGCATTATCCTTATGTATATATTTCAGGTTAAATCTAATATGATACACAAAGACAATCATATCAGTTTCACGTATAAGCAGCACACACTTTTAATGAGTTCAGGTTATTGGTCAAAATTTTAAATACCTCTCATCACAAGTTGGTTCCACCTGAGGTCCACATGCTTTATATACCTTTGGCGCTTTGCATTTGAAATCTGAGGGGGCACAAAGGTCAAATGTTTACAGTAAAGTGATAAGGACTGTGATTATGTTGTGATTATATTAAGACAATACACTGACCACAGACTCCATCTGTAGCCTCTCTCCAGTCCACACATATTCCCGCCATTGCGCATTCCTCTGCATAGGCCTGCAGGCTGGAACAGCCGATGGTTTCGTTCATATGACACACATCGAAGTCGCACGCTTTGACAAACGGCTCGTAAGGGACGAGCTTGTGGCATTTCTCGAAGAGCCTACACGGAAGATCAAAGAATGCTTGAATGTGTTCGTTTGTTTTACACGTGAAGCTTAAAATCCTTACTCGCTATATAAATCAGGGCACGAAACATGTCATTACATTGACATGTATGTTACTTTTTACATGTCTCTCTCATTTGGCATGAACTGCGTTACATGAATGTGTCATGGTCAGTTGGACCGCTTACTCGCTCTCGATGATTTTACATATGGCCGAAGGGGGACAGGGCATTGGCGTGGGTTCCGGTTTTGGTGGAGGACAAACACTGTTACTGTTGTTAACATGCCAATGTGGAGCCATATCTTGGCATGAGGATATAACGGTGCCATTTGGCAAGCGACAATCATCCGTTTGGTTATTATCACACGTGCCTAAAAAGACAACAGAGAGCTTTGGAAAAAACATCGGAAATTTAAAACTGTCAAACTATTATGAAAAAGTGCATAGCTGTTATAGGAAGATGCTGTAATTTTTGTGTTTTTGTGCAAAAAACTACCCATGTGTGCACCCTGCATACTCCTGAATACAGAGCAGCACTCATCAGTGTCTTGAACTTACCACACTGGCCCTCTGTGTTACCATGGAACTGTTCCCATGGCAGGTGGATAGAAAACATCATGCCGGTAAAAGAGATCTGTGCGCCGATCTCGGGTATGACCACAAGGGACTCTATTCCGTTCTCTGTAATGCGCAAGTCTTCATTCTGAAAAGGTAGATTGACTCTCTTCTGGTTCAAATAAATCTAAAAAGGAAAATGAAGAGGCAGAAATGGGTGTACATTCCAAGACACTTATCGAAAATATCTGTTCCAACAGAGTAAAATCAAACCAATCAAAGATGTTAAATATTAAACACTACACATCATCTTTCCCTAAAGAGCTTTCCCAAAAATAAATAAAAAAATAAACATGAGGGTTTCGAGCCACAACCTCAAATTCTATTGAATCTATTATTTGTTTTTTGTTTTTTTAAACTCAACAGTTGAAACAGTCTGAGAACACAGTCATTTTCAGTTCTGAGGACCCACAGTACTAAACATTTTGTATTTTTAGCCATGTCTGATACGCTCAATTCAGTTTTTGGATTTCTCAGCAAATAATCTAATGATAAAAGAGATATACTAAATGTCATACTAAATTCATGATTCATAGGTAAGGCCTGCAGACTGCTGTGCCTATTAATTTCTACTGGAAATGTTAAAGTGTTGCCGCTGGATTTGAATACACTACAAGTCACAGAAAGATTCTCACACCGTACTTTGAAATTTTACGCAGATTTGGAGGTTGTTTTTTTACCAGATTTGTGATAATTCCTTGAGAAATCTCCTGAGACATGAAGATCTCAAAAGATTTGTAGTAAACTGTCAGGGACTTGGGGCAGGAAAGACCATCTTCAGAATCGCAGAATACGTTGTCAATTACAACACTGAAGTTGTACTTGGGATCAATTTCTTTGACGAGCACGTAAGAGCAGTTTCCTTGGAAAGGGTAATATGTTCCATCAAATGTGATGTAATGTGGGTCTCCAAAGCCATTGCAGATACCTGAAACAACACATACAGTCCATTTTCAGAGCTACGGCAAAGAAAGAAACTGAATAATTACGCAGAACGTCAGGTAGTCATGCTTACTCACATTGACACTCATATTTAAAGCAGCATCCAGACTCGTCAAAGACTTTCAGTGGCGGATAATTGTTCTCACACACGGGATACTCAACAGGTCCACAGTGCACCTTTTCATGTTCAATTGTACCATTGATGCATGTGTCGATATAGCAATTTCCCACATTCACAGACTCGCCATTCTAAAAACAAAAAAAAACACCTCCTTTTAACACCTCCCCACACAATAAACTTCATCATAGAAAAACCGGACTAAGTCACTAAAAATGCTTTGTACAAAGTTAAAAGTACTTACTGTTAGGGGAGGAACATGATCCTCACAGTTTCCTGCCCAAGGTGTGGTTATTGAGGGCGAGACTGTTGTTAAACAGGGTACTGATAATTTTATCACATCACACTTCATTTGTTCTGTTTTGACACATTTTGCTATATAGCACCAGCCATCACCATCAGTTTTATTGTAAATGACTGATCCTGTGGAACAAAAACAACATATAGAAAAGGTTAAAGGACATAAATAGGGAATATTCTGGCACTTTCTGGCATGTTTTCAGATACCATTAATATATTCTACTAAATATTACCTGGTTCAAATTTATCACCATTAACTTCACAGTAACAATCTTGAGGTTCTGTGCTGTGCCCCTGTGTTGAACCTGTTACAACTGAAAAATGTGTGGTTGATGGGGATATTGTGCTGGAGGAAAAATGAGGTGACGTGGTTGATGTTATGTCACACGATCCTTGACAACAATACACTCTAATCTCATAATCAAAACACTGTTGTGTAACACCCTGGTTCTTGTTTAGGCAAATAAGTCCATCCTGAGTATTACATGTTACCACCTGGCCCAGCTGTGATAGTTCTAGTTCAGGGTAAAGTGTTGCACGGCATTCCACTTTAATTGGATCTGAGCAAATACTAGGATATGTATTTATTATTTCTTTAATAGATATTATTTCACCACCCTCAAGTCCTGTTGTTGGGCCTCCAAAATCAATCCATTCTGACCAACTACAAATGCATGGAGGAACAGTAAGCGTTGTTGAGTGTGGAGCCATGGAACTTGTTGTTGAAGGTATTGATTTTGTAGTGATAATTGGTGCCTGTGTTGAAGTGCCACAATATTCATTACAGCATAACATTCGTATCTCATAGTCAAAGCACTGTTGTGTAAAATACTGGTCTTTGTTCAGACAAACAAGCCCATCCTTAGCATTACATTTCACCACCTGTCCAAGCTGTGAAAGAGGGAGTCCAGGATAAAGTTTTGCACGACATTGCACTTGCACTGGTACTTTGCAAAGATAAGGATAGGTGTCAGTTATTTTTTCAATTGATACTACTTCACCACCCTCAAGACCTGTCGTTGGGCCTCCAAAATCCATCCATTCTGACCAATTACAAATGCAACCAGGAGTAGGAGTAAACGTGCTTGATTTTGGGGTTGTGGAAGTTGGAGTTGTTGTTGAAGGAGTTCTAGTAGATGTGGTGGTTGTTGGAGTAGTGGAAATGCTTGTACCAGTTGAGGAACTGTGGACAGTTGATGAAGGCGTGGGCGTGCTTGTTGAGGGCGTGGGCGTGCTTGTTGAGGGGGTGCTTGTTGGAGTGGGCACACTTGTTGATGACACCCTAGTGGTGGTCGGAGGTGGCGCTTGTGTT
>JAZGTJ010019180.1:0-11045 GCA_036877575.1 Botia almorhae | reverse complement strand
TTATTCAATGTTGTCTCTTATTGTAATCGAAGTTGCTTCCTTTCCTCATTTGTAAGTCGCTTTGGATAAAAGCGTCAGCTAAATGACTAAATGTAAATGTACATAATTGTCCAAATGGCTGTGCTGCTTTGACTAAATCAGCCACTTACATCCACATTAACAGTAGCTCAAGGGTCAGAAGACAGTATTTTAATATCAACAGTTAAAAACAACTATAATAAATAAAATAAAAATAAGCTAATAAGTTTTAGATTTTATGAAGATTATTGAAAGATTCAAACATCTAAAAGCCCTGGTCTGAGTTTGCAGAAAAGATACGGGAATCTAATTAGATTGTAACAGTTCCCGGACTCTGACAGGAAACTGTAGTTTCCTGTTTTGTTCCGGTTTTTCCTTATTTCCTGTTCTGTTAGTTAATTACAATCACCTGTTTCTCATTCATTTGTACTCTTATTTAAGTTCTCCTGTATCATGCCATGGTTGTCGGTTATTGTGAATTGTTGTGGTTTATTGTGACTGTTTATCGATGACTAACGCTTCTGTACGTTTAATGTTTCTATGCCTTAGTATTGGATTAACATTTAGTGTTTGTTTGTATGTATGTTCGTGTAATTAAAGATCTTTCTGTTCTATACTCCTCGCTCCGTTCCTTAGTCCGTTTCCCTCCGTCTCTGCATACACACTATTCCGTAACATAGATAGAATTGTTATTTTCACATGGTAGCAGCATGACAGTGCCATGAGTTTACATTAGAATAGCAGGCTGGTGGAATTAATGTCATGTCTAAATGATAAACTTTGTCCCGTGTGAATTTGATGAGACTTTTGCCGAGCAACCCTGGGTTTGGCCCTACTAGTGCCTGTTAACCATAACTTCACTGTTTGCTTCTAAAAAAAAGTCACCGTTCTCAAGCAACGTGTATCATTTAACCAGTACAGGTTTAAAGGACTCTTAAAAGCATGAAGTTGACATTTTTCCCTATCAGCAGCCTTTCATGTCAATACTCAGTGTTGTCACTAGTGATGGTTTTAGGGCTTTGTACATTCTTTTGTTGCCATGAGCCAATCAGCATTGTCATTACCTTAATTTGTGGGGTAAGCAGTCACAAGAAAATTACAGAGTGAGCAGTCACATGATGATTATAGCTTAGGTAATTGGCTCAAAACGTTATATGGCTCCAGTGAGCATAGATGGCAGGTTTTTAAATCACATAATTCTACATGGTAATGCGTCAGCTAAGCAACTGCCATTGAGATGGACAGTCATGTTAATGGATGTTTACCTAAAACTGGTGTATTAGCCGGTGTATTATTTGACCTTTCTGGTTATTGTCATCTTTGCTTATCTTAACTAATACGTTTTGCTAAAAAGAATCATGGGATATGTACAGGGGTTGGACAATGAAACTGAAACGCCTGGTTAAGACCACAATAATTCATTAGTATGGTGTAGGGCCTCCTTTTGCGGCCAATACAGCATTGATTCGTCTTGGGAATGACAGATACAATCCTGCACAGTGGCCAGAGGGATTTTGAGCGATTCTTCTTGCAGAATAGTGGCCAGGTGCTGGTGAATATATTATTAATATTATATATTAACAATTTGTCCACTTTTAAATTCTGATATGTCACCCATAATGTTGTGTGCATTGCAATATTTTAAGCAAAACTGTGCTATTACTCTGCTAATTAAACCTTCACACTCTGCTCTTACTATTGGAATGTGCAATCAATGAAGATTGGCCACCAAGCTGGTCAAATTTAGCCATGAAACCTCCAACACTAAATTGGCCAGTGTTTCAGTTTCATTGTGCAACCCCTGTAGTTCCAGCTCTATGGAGGGCACTACAGTTATTGTGTGCTTGAGAGGAGTCAGGACAGAATGAGTTGAAGAGGATAAAACTGAGAGAATGACAAAATATGGAGAAAGAAATGGCAGGGTGGGCTGAAATGGCACATGAAGTAGGATAAAGGAGAAATAGAACCACAGAAAGAGAAATGAAGCTGAAGATGTAAGAGGAACCAGAGAGAGAAATAGAGATAGGGAGAGGGAGGAAGATTAGGAGAGGAACAGGCAGAAATTAAAAAAAATAATTGTGTGAGGATGTCTGTCCTTAGAGCTCTGAGTCACCATCTGACATCACCATGTGTGCCTGTGTGTGTGGGGGTGTATGTGTAGGTTTGGATATACTTCTGAGGATATTTTAGGTGTTCCTCACTAGTAAGACAGGCTTATTAATCAGCCAAATTAAAGTTTTACTTTAACTGTGTTAGACCCACTGTTGTAATATTACATCAATTTTCATTCTTACATCAAAAGTCCACATTTACAAAACTAATAGGTCCTATTGTTTAGCCTTGCAATGCTATTTGATTTCACATAACAAGCAGACTTGCCTTAAAGCACATCATTTTGTTTTACTGGACTGGATAAATCAACATTCAAGTAAATACAATATTTTTTCTGTGATCATTTTTTCTTGATCATTCACAACTGTTAAATGTCTTTGTTTTCAGAATTTTGAGTTTTAATCAAAATGTAATGATTATTTAATTATTTAAGTTTAAGTTCAAGCTGAATTAGTAAATATTATTAATTACAATTATTATATATATTTGTTAATTATTAGAGAAAGTATTTGTGTAACAATATTTGATACTGTCTATATATTATCATTTATAAAATATTACATATTACATATTAAGACAGGTGATAATGTTCTGGAATGTGGGGGTATAAGTGCTATTAGCATGATAAATAGGGTGCACAGTAAGCTAGTATTGTGTTAATACAGTTGAATGGATAGCTGTGGAATGTGTGAATTCTTTAAAAATGTATTAGTATGATTGGGTTTGATTTGGGTTAACCATATTTTTTGGTTTTAATGTTTTAAATTTAAACCTCTGACCCTGGCTCTCAGGTCGGTCACCGGAACTTCACTCTCTCCTATCCCAACTCACTCCTTCAGATATATGTCCCCTCCCGCAACTACATTTTATAAATAAGCAACGTCTGATTGTTCCCTGACAATGAGGTAACAGATTGCTCTCTAAGACGTTTACCTATTCTGCTCCTTCCTGGTGGAATGAGCTCCCAGCCTCCATGTGATCTGCTGAGACCACAACTTTAAACACAGCTGTTTCACAGACACCTGACTGATCCCTAACACTCCAATGTTAACACTCCAAAAATAATTCTACTGTTCATCCTGTCACTGATATCAGGACTATTCCTACTTGTAATTGTAGCTTTACTAGGCTTGTTGGTTCTTAGGGCAAAATGTAAAATAGGCAGTACATAAGCAGTACACCCTGCAAATGAACCCCTGGATTTCCTCCACATTTGTTCAGACAGTGAGTAAAATCACTGAAATTCTGCTACCCAACAGGCCCAACATTGCAACATAACAACATATCTCTAAAAACTTACAAAAATGTCAAAAATGTAAAAACACATTTATTTCTGCATTAGAGGCCTCCTACAGCAACATATAAAAGTTGAAAGAAAAATTGACTGTTTGGGTTTGGGTTAATTCAAATCACATTGACATGTTTTTGTGAGGATTAGGTTTAGGGCGTAGTTAATGTTATAAGGCTGATAATATCATTATCCTTAACAATATATAGTAAAACAAACCTGTGTGTGTGTTTGTGCGTGTGGTTATGCGGTGATGTAACACTGTCTGGACAGGGCATTGTGTGTGGATCAAAGCCTTAAGTAAACGCAGGCTGGTTCGTCCTCATGTTTTATTAATGTTCAATGAATGTGAAAGCAGCTCTGCTCTGCTCTGATGATGTCTGGATCTCCTGTCTGTCTCTGTGTAGAGAACAGCATTACTGACAGATATTTAGATGTTTAGACACTTACACACCCACAAATATGGTACATGGCACCCACATACATTACTGTATATCACGGTGGGACTTTCCTTTGACCTATATTGTGTTTATACTGAGCTCATTATATTTTCTATAATAGTTCTAAACCAATAATTATTTTAAAATTGCAATAATTATTTAAATATTAATAAAATATTTTTTATTAAAAAAATGTAAAATAATTATTTTAAAATCGCAATAATTATTTAAATATTAATAAAATATTATTTTATTTAAAAAAAAATTTTTTAATTGCAATAATTATTGCAATTTTTTCAAATATTCTCTTATAGGAACTGTTAGATCATTCCCACAGATATGTAATTTTATATATACTTATTTTTTGTTTCAACTCACAATATCCACAAAGGGAGATTTTTAAAATATTTAACTATGTTTTGGGGACAATTTTGTTTTCAAAACTAAAGTTAACACATTCGTACACCCAGTTATCAGCTATGCCTGGAGACTTTATAGGGTGAAGGAAATGCGGCACCTGTTGGACATTCAGAATGTAATCACCTAGTCGCCAAACTCGACTTAACAGAGTAGTGATCGACCGATATTAATTTTTTATTACCGATACGATATCAATTATTTGCATGCTTATGTGCCCGATATTTATTTACTATTATACTTCTGATTTTGACACAATGATTACAACACCACTGAACTGAACAAACCGTTTTAATATGTTACGTTATGTAAAAAATATTGAAATATAACAAACAAAACATCGTTTTTATTGCATTTCTGATATGTTATATCACAATTACGTTTTTGAAAAAAAAAGTTTTTGTTGTTCTAGATTATAAAATGCGTGCTGACAAAGCGCATTAAATTTCTTAGTTATATTTATTTAGAAGATGTTTATTAGCGGAATGATGGTTATATAGTTAGTGTTAATGTAATTCGGGGTGTTTTAGTGAATCTTGTTAAAAGTTATATGCAGTGGCTGTGCTGGAGCATTTCATGAGCATCAACCCAGTGAGTGAACAGCAAAATGGAAGCGACTTCACGAGACGAATGATGAGCATATAGACGCTCATTAGTGGCTGTATTTAATTCAGGCAAGTTACGTTTTTATTGGAACAGGACATGACGGTTTATCTTAGCATTCGTGACTCCGACTTCACAAGACTAATAATGAGCATGTAGACAACAGAGAGAGAATTAAATTCAGCGCTTTTATTTACAACATGTGCTTATTCATGGCTGTATATTAGGGCTACAACTAACGATTATTTAAATAATCGATTAATCTGTCGATTATTTTTTCGATTAATCGATCAATCGGATAAAAAACAAGAAAAGCATTCATTTCCAACCCTTTATTCAAAAACAGAACTAAAAGTACAACATACACAAATATATTTGTCAATAATAACCTATATGGGACAAAGCACAGAATATACACTGCAAAAAATGCTTTTCTAATTTAGTAGTTTTATCCTGTTTTCAGCCCAAATATCTAAAAAAATCTTAAAACAAGATAAATTTACTAGACACATGAAATAGCATAAGAAATTATGTCTTGTTTTCTGAAAAAAAAGTGATTGTTTGCTTAAAACAAGCAAAATTATCTGCCAATTAAGAAAAATAATCTTAATGAGATATAATCTCAAACAAGTTTTAAGCGTCACTTAATTTTCTCATGCCATTTTTCTTGTCTTGTCTCTGCCGCCTCATTCGCGCGTTCCGCGCCGCAGGATGGCTATTCGCGTCTTTGCATTGACTTAACATGTAAATCACTCGCGCTTGCCGCTTCATTCACGTCCGGTGTGAACGCACCTTTAGTCTTGCAATGCAAAGTGCAAAGTAACTATGTTTTACTACTGCTTACCATATACGCGCATCCTTTCTGATCCTTTATTATCAGCTGATCATTGTAATGACTGCACTCGCAAGTGAATATATATATATATATATATATATATATATATACACGGACATACGGATCGAATAATGTATTGGTTGTATCCGTACGATCAAAAATGACGGAGCATTTTACGTTCTTTTCCGCGTTATCATGAAGACATGCCTCAAAACGAACTCTGCTAGCATCAGTGCGCGAGAGAGACTGAGTGTGTTCACTCCGCTCCGCCTCAACTAAAGGTTTTTTAATAATGAAATGTCTCCGCGTCGAGCAACACGACGAATCGATTATGAAATTCGTCGCCAACTCTTTTAGTAATCGATTTTAATCGATTTAATCGATTCGTTGTTGCAGCCCTACTGTATATTATTTAATTCAGGCAAAGTTACGTCTTTATTGTGACAGGATTTGACGGATTATCTTGCGTGACTCTGTAAGTTCATCTTTATTTCTTAGAGCCAAGCTGCATAAACTACATATCAGTCATTTATGTAACACATCTAATTTGTGCAGTAATAGCTGTTATGTTAAATAAAGTTTACTAAATATAGCAAAGCAAGTATACTTTACCTGTGCAGCAGTTGTTGTTTCCCCTCAGATGCCGTGCTGCAATGGCGATCATGCGCGTAATTCTCAAAACACCCGCAAGATGGCGGCGTTTATCGGTGAACCCGATATTACAAAACCGATAACCGTTTATGGTAAAATGCTTAAATATCTGGAAATATATCGGTAAATCGATACATCGGTCGAACTCTATAACAGAGTCCCAACATATTCATGGAAAGGCGGAGTCACAAAAAGATGCGGGGGCAACAGGGACAGTCCGAAGGGGAGGACCTTGTACTGATACGCCCGACACCTGACCGCAAACCGAAGGAACGGCCTGTGTCGGGGCAGAATTGAGACGCGTCCTTCAGGTTGACCGCTGCGAACCAATCGTTGGTGCGAATGCATGAGAGGATGGCCGCAGCCCACTTCCTTTCTTGGGCACAATGAAGAACGGGCTGTAGAACCCAGACCTCATCTCGGCTGGAGGGACAGGCTCTACTGTGTCCTTTGCCAGGAGGACCACAATCTCTGCTCGCAGGACCGCAGCATTGCTGGCCACCACAGAGGTTGACTGGATGCCACTAAACCTGGAGGGGCGCCTGGCGAACTGAATCACGTGGCAGAGTCTGATCGTCCTCAGGAGCCAACGAGATGGGCTGGGGAGCGCTAGCCAGGCCCCCAGACTCCGTGCAAGTGGTACCAGGGGGGCGAGAGACATGCCCGAAGAGGTGCCAGGGTTGGGCTCGAGCCGAAGAGGAGGCTGAGCAACCAACCCCGACCAGGAGGCCGGGGGTGGATGAGGAAGCAATGCGTCTCTCAATGTCGGGCAGCATCCAGTTTGGCCCAGAGGGCAAGAAAAATGTCACGGTTGCCTGAAGGCGGAACAAAGGAAAACAAAGGATTCTCCACCCAGCCCTCCACTGGGGGAAGGAGCGGTGCTGTCACCACCTCCTGAAAAAAGGCAGTTCTTCTTCCCTCCAGGCAACGCAACTCAGGGCCGCTTAGCCATCCTCTTGGAGGGGCCTGAAGAGTGGGCGTTGACTTCCTGTGGCTGGCTCGCAGGCGGGTGCCCTCGGCGATGGGCAGACGGGGGGGCAGGTTGCGGCGCAGAAGTGGAATCACGCCGTGGGAGGATGTGCCGGATGGCCGCCCTTAAGGGGGGAGTCCAGCGTCGTCCTCCGGCTCAGAGTTTTGCTGCCTTTGGCAGTTTAGGCGAGGCAGCAGACTGGGGGTTCGACCTCCCAAAACGAGAGAAAGCCGTGACCACAGTGTCGAGATGGGCATGCTCTTACAATGAGGGCATGACCCCACCGTGAACGCTGCCTCAGCATGCTTCTTGCCCAGGCATGCGACACAACGCTCATGGCCATCGGACGAGGTCAGGAAACAACCTCACCCAGAAACGCACGGACAGAAAGACATCTTTAAAAAGACACACACCGTCAGTGGAGCTCTTTGGAGAAATAGCGCTTTGTGAGGAATTCGCTCTGTAGAACGCCGGTCTGCCGAGGCACACAGGAGAACCGCCGAAGACCGGAACGAAAACCGCTGAAAAATGCAGTCCAAAACACAGCAGAAAGTGCGGAGCGAATGCGATGCACACACTCGGCTCCGAAGTAAGAATCTAAAAAAAAACGAGCGCCAGCCGGCTTTATACACCCGTTTCCAGGTAGGCGTGACCCGGCGTGCAGCTCTCTTGCCCAATGCTCATTGGCTCTTTCCTCTCGGGCCGATGCTCATTGGGCCGTTTTTTTTTCTACTCTAAGGTGATAGGGTTCTCAAGCAAGACCCCATACATCAGTCCGTTGACGTAACGTCGAACGTGACTGACTGAAAGGGAACTGTTTTTACTTCAGATAAAATTTGATTAAAATGAGGCTTATACTGTATATGTGTCATTAATTTACCAATAAACATGGAAAAGTCCTTGTAGGCCTTTTCCCCTGAGGTCATTGATGATGTGTTTCAAATTAAACTGTTACCATATGTAGTAATAAAGCCATTGTTGTTGTATTATAGAGATGTTAAGGGACAGTTCATGCAAAAATCTATTTGACATCTAATGCCTTTCTGTTATTTTTACACAAATTAAAAGGGCAGACTTTCAAGAACAGATAGAATTAGTCATAATTCATTTTTATTGTATAGAAAAGGAAACAATAAAAGGGAATGGTGACTGAGGCTTTGAGTCACTTGTGTTCCACAGTTGAAAAAGAGTCATATGGGCTGTGTGGGTGTGTAAATGACAGAGCTTTTCATTTTTTGGTGGGCTGTTCCATTAATGCAAACTGCTGCTTCAAGAGTTTGTGAGTGGTAATTGCTGATTATGTTTTATATTAACAGATTAAGATTTGAATTTTATGCACCTGCAAAAGAAGCAATTTTATCCAGTAAATCCACTGGATTATGAAGCAATTTCTAAAAATAGCCAGTTCCATCATGGCATGAATATGTTTCATTATGAAAAATGGTCAGTGGGCTAATAGGTTGCACACATAAACACACATTTATATAAACAGATGTTGTATTTTCATTAGCAGTCTTGCATGGATTCATCTCTCTCTCTCTCTCTCTCTCTCTCTCTCTCTCTGTCTGTCTGTCTGTCTGTCTCTGTTTCTCTCTATATTTTTTTCTTTTGTAGAAGAGTGTGAGGGAAGGTCTTCTTCTGAAACAGACCAGTTCTTTTCAGAGATGGAAGAGGAGATATTTCAAACTGCGAGGCAGGACTCTCTACTATGCCAAAGATTCAAAGGTAACAATAGGAGGGAAATGTGGGTAGATTGACCTCAGGTTGAGTGGAATAGATTGTCTTTCTTTTAGGGGTCTTGTGTAACATATTGTAACATGTTGTTTTGTTACAGTCTCTCATATTTGATGAGGTTGACCTGTCAGACGCCAGTGTGGCTGAGACAAGTACCAAGAACATCAACAACAGTTTCACAGTAAGCAAAGTCTCTTACATACGGCTCAAAACCTAGTAACCACTGTTCAATTGTTTAGTCTTTCTGTTTCTGTTTTCCAGGTTATTACTCCATTTCGTAAGTTGATGTTGTGTGCGGAAAGCAGGAAGGAGATGGAAGACTGGATCAGTGCTCTGAAGTCAGTGCAGAAATGGGAAACTTATGAGGTTGGTATTTAAATCCTAACCTCTGACCTTTGACCCCGAGCACCCACATTGAAGAGGGTACAACAACAAACGAAAGCTATGCATTTGTAGGTTTAGTTTTAAATAATTGTTGATAATTAATGAACTTTCAGCATTATTTCTGCTCTTTGTGTTGTCTTTACACTGGTCCACTGTTTAAAAATTCAGTGCTTAAGCGAGCTGTCGTAATGAATCATGATTCAGTTTTGCTAAGCTGTTTGACAAATTCTTTGAAAATGTCCTATGCAGAAAAGTAATTTATTCACAAATTAGGCCTCACTTGTTTTGATTATGCAGCCATCAGAAACTACTGGACAAACGACTTGACTGTATAAATACTGTGCTCAAAACGTTGTAGTGAGTTACAACACTGGCCTGCTACAATAAATGCCTAATGACGCTACCACCGTGCTGCTGAGAAATGTTAGTTATTGTATCAATCCATTTAATTTCAATTGTGTTTGGGTTTTGCATGTGACACACTTTCTCCCCGTCTACATAAATTAAACATTAAGCTGCATTACTAGTGCTCTGATTTGTTGTAGGTCTGATCCCTGGCCAATGTTTGTCATTTAGTCTATGATTGAGGGTATAATGGAGGTGTCTCCATTGTGTTGTCTGAATCTAACCCTAGTCACATTATTTGGCACACAACCTATAGTTCTATGATAAAAATGTGTTATGGTCTTACTGATCTCAGGCCAGTCAGTTTAACATGGAGCACTTTTCCGGGATGCATAATTGGTATGCCTGCTCTCACGCTCGCCCCACCTTCTGCAATGTGTGTCGAGAGGCTCTGCCTGGGGTCACCTCCCATGGGCTTTCCTGCGAAGGTAATCATAAACACAGGTTTTGTGTGTGTTTTAATGTGTTATTCTCTACACATTTCCTGTCTCTTTCTCACCCTTTATGAACAATTAGTTGTAATTTTTTGTTGTTGTAATTGTCAAGAACGAACAATGACGTTGTTTGTTTGGAGCAGGCACGTGCAGAGGGGGGGGCGGAGGGTGCTTGAGCACCTGCCCTTTTGGCCCCTAGTGCTCAAAGTGCCCTTTTGTTAAGATTATTTTTTGTACTAATATAAAAATAAAAAATGTATTAAAAAAACGAATTAGCGACAGCCTGCCCAATCGAAATATTAGTAAAATTAATTAATAATGTTTTAGCTGTAAATAGAATGACCCTCATGATGACCTTTCACATGACGACCCCACCCGGAATTATCTTATCAATACTACTTTAATGTCATTATGATTTAAAAAATATATCAATTCAGAGCAAGATTGGAATATATTTATATTTTTAGTATGACAAAGTTTTTCTACAACAAAAGAACGAAACACTATAGCAGGGGTTCTCAACCTTTTGCAAGCTGGGCCCCCCCAAAGCTGGTTCATTGCAGTTGGGCCCCCCCCCAAAACTAACCATAACACCTTGCATACATAGATAGATAGATAGATAGATAGATAGCCCTAGGCTATTATTATTAAGCCCACATTATTATTATTATTGTTATTATTATTATCATCAGTAGCGGTTGGTAGGCCTATTATCATTACTAAGACTATTGTTATAATTGGCAGTAGCACCAGA
>JAZGTJ010019179.1:0-11045 GCA_036877575.1 Botia almorhae | reverse complement strand
TCTGTTATTTGGCAAAGTTGTGCATGGGTAAATGGATGTCCTCACAGAAAACGCACTAATAAGTAATAGTATTTTAGATAATTAGGTTATTCCGACTGGATTGCATGTACATGGAGAGTAAAGGACTTAAAGGAGCCCAGGAGGAGATGGTTAACCATCAGACTGAAGCGGGGCGGTGCTTTACACTCCTGCAGGGTTCTTCCTGCTCCCCGGATAGAACGAAAGTTCAGAGAAAGAAGCAGACGTGCACTATAAAGTGTACTGCAAGTATTAAACACATTTAACTGAAGCGCTAGAGCGTGCACGGTACACATTTTTCAAGAATCTTTGTCGGGAGACGTGGGCACATCTGTCTCCAGCATAGATGCGCACGCGTTTCATTCTGTGAGATACTTTCCTACTCAGCAATATGTGGATGATTAAATATGACTGAATCACAAACACAAAGTGGAAGGTAATCTGTCACCGAAATAGCAGTAAAAGTGAGACAAGTTTCTTAGTGTTTTGTGTATTTGATTTAAAAATGCGCTGGGTTTGTTCTTGTGCGCTGTTGCTGATGGTGCTGGATAGTGCTGTGGCTATGTCTGCGTGGAGAGTAGACACGGTAAGAATATCTCTTATTTCTACTTCACGTTATAGTTTTTTAAAAATATCTAAGAATAACGGTAACCTGCAAAGGTTTCTCAATACCCTTGCAGGGTGACTGACAGTAATCTCCTGCAGTGTTATATAATACACTTCACTTAAAACTATGTTAAACAGCATTTTTATTGTAGTATACTTATACATGCGTTAACTTAATTTATACCGATACTAAATGGAATATTTGTTATTTGTATTTCAAAAAACAAATTTATCACACCACACTAGTTAAGTATTACTGTGTGTAAACTACTTATAGTTACACTGTAATACACACTCTCCTCATACATCAATTTTAACTTACAAGCTTAAAGGAGAAGCTGATAAAAGGAGAAAATTGTTGTCCATGACATTTGTCGGTTCTGTCACACTAAGATATTCTTGGTGTCTTTTGCAAATATATAAAAGATTTGCAAAGATCAAAAGAAGGACAAAAGGAGAAAGTGTTGAAGGTCATGAAGGGAGGGGGAGAGGGTGGTCTCTGGGAGCATCTGTTCACATGTGGGTGACAGATATTGCAGACCCTTGGTTGCACAGAGAACTGCAGCTACTTATAGATATGATCATGTGGGAGGAGGTACTGAACAGAAATAAACATCTGAGCCGCAATTGTTTAGTACTACTGACCTCTTATTTGTTATTTATTCCTTATATTTCCTGCTGTTATACTGGTGTGTGGCTTAAGTTTGGCAAGTCTGGTGTTAGTCACAAATGAACTTCATAGGTGTAAATTGTTTGTCTAAATTAGGGCTGCTCACTGCTTAGTCTAATGATTTCCTGACACTCCTTGAAAGAGTTTCAGGTTCAAAACTGAGTTATCTTGGTGTTCACTGAAAATACTCAAAAGGGATTTGATTTAGTGGTTTGCCTCAGGAACACTGGAAACGTTTGTGGTGTAGATACTCATGTGGTCGAATGTGTTCAGACTGTCCACTCTCCGCCTGCTGACCTAATGCGTAATCATTGCAGACATGTTGGGAAGCGTGCTTGTCACATGGGATTTAAACATTTACGAGCTAAAGCATAACGTTTATTTTCAAAAATGCAAAAACAGTTGAAACTTACTTGTATTTTAATTAAATACATTTTTTTACAATCAAGCTGTATTGTCATTGAAATACACTTCATGAGCAAGAATTTGTAATTTGTAAATAAATACTTGATATATACCTGATATATTTGTGCCAATCTCTGTCAGCCACTTCCAGCATCCCTTTTGTTTGCTTAGGTGGCAAGTAGCCGGTCATTTAAACCATGCGCTTGGGTCCCTGCACCTGTGGACGCAACCACTCGTATAGGTCCGACCCGGTTCAAGCGCTATGCCATAAACCCACTGGGATACAAGTGGGAGCATTTTAACATTACCTACAAGTGAGAAACAAAAGCACCAAAAACATAGCAACACCAATTTATTATATAGACAGAAGAATAGCAAAATTAATATGTTACAATAACTGTTGCAAAGGGCCAGGAAGAAGCCTTTTATTTAACATGCATGAATATTGTAGAAAATCTGAAGAATGAACAGACATATGAGTGAAATAAAGAAAATAAATGATACAGCCTTCAGATGATGAATGATATTTTTGGGAACAGCAGATTGAATTCAGGAATCTTGGGTCATGGCCACACATAGATTTAAAACTTTTACATGTGCATTCTAACTAATAGCAGACATACATACTGCAGAAACTCTCTGAAAGTGCTTTGTTCCTTTTCACAATTTATGTTTTTCTGTTTTAAAGGATTACAATGTTTCCCAACACACTGAATAAAGAAGATACACGCAAAGCTTTCAGTATCGCCTTTACAAAGTGGAGTGACGTTTCCCCTCTTACTTTCACTGAAATCACCAACCTCAACAGAAGTGCTGACATCACTATAGGTAAATCTGCAAGAAAAGAGCAAAAAAAAATTAGGCATATGAATTTGGCAGCTGGACAGGAGGTCCTGTTACAGTGTATTTTAATTTAATCTTCCTATTATGTGAGAAGCTAACCCCTTTTTTCTGGTGTTAGGGTTTTACACATACAATCATACAGATTGCTGGGGGTTTCCCCTGCATCCATGTTTTGATGGACTGAATGGTGAGTTGGCCCATGCCTTCCTGCCCCCACGTGGGGAGATTCACTTTGACGACCATGAATTCTGGATTCTGGGCAAATCTCGCTTCAGTTGGAAACAAGGTGCAGGCCAAATTTATTGATATAACATGTTCATAAGCACTAATTGTACCATGCCGTGAAATTCTTGATTCTGATTGGTTAACAAGTTTCAAAGTGTTTGGAATACAAGGTGGACTTCTTGTCCTGTGTAGGTGTATGGCTCAATGACCTGGTTCAGGTAGCTGCTCATGAGATTGGTCATGCTTTAGGTCTCTGGCATTCACAGGACCCCAATGCTCTAATGCACCCTAATGCAACTTACACTGGTCAGCGAAACATCGCCCAAGATGATATCTGGGGTATCCAGCGTCTTTACGGTGAGCCAAAAATAAACATTCTGTTTCTTGTCCTCAGAATACATATTGTATACTTATTGAACATGTTTACATCTCTCCAGCATGTAGACATTTCAGATTTAAATGAATGTGCCCTTTTTATATTTTTAGGATGCATGGACAAAAAACGTGTGTGTGATCCCTGGGCACAGCTAGGTTTTTGCAAGAAAAGGAGGAGTTTCATGAAGAAAAATTGCCCAAAGCAGTGCAGCTTGTGCTATAGTAGGACACTGCAAAAATTCCCCACATACATTATTTGCCAGCACTAAGTTCTGCCCTCACTTACACTGAATATATTTCTTTATACACAGAGACAAAAACATTGTTAATCCAAATTATCCAAGTAGATATGCCAGTTGATGCATATAGATACATTTATTAGGGTATATACTGTACCAACACACTTGTATGTATACAATTAATTGTGTAATTAAACCTTGTTTGCACTTTAGAGCCTCTGGATGCAGTGTCCACCCCGACCCCATTCAACGTCAAGATCAAAATTGTACCTCGTGGAAAAGTTGTGGGTTTTCGCTGTGGGACAAAAAGTACCAGAGTGTCTCCAAAAGTCAGGTATTAGGTTCTAAACTCCTAACAGATCAAAGCAGGCATCAAGAGTGATGGGTCGTATTTGGATTTGATGATGATAACAACTCAAAACATGACATATTGTAAAAGTACTGTAGGAGGTGTATGATATACATTTTAATATGCATATACAAATTTTCTTGCATGTTGTGCACTTGTTTGGAGTTCAAATGTTTTATCTTATCTTGTTCAGCTGGTACAAGGATGGAGAGCAACTATTGACATCAATTCCTGGACTCGGGACCTACGCATTGTAGCCAATGAATTCAACGAAGGCACATACACCTGTCGCATCCATCGCCGTGGCAACATAGTCTCGGCCAACTCGTGGGCAATCCGCCTGAAGCCAGAGCAAACATCTTACAACAGTTGATGGAGTGAGATTGGATTTATTGACCACTTGCTCTATTTCCAGGGCTTAATAGCACACAGATCTGCTCTTCTGGCCTCCGCTGCAGTGCAGAAATCTGTGTGTGGAGTTCAGCTCCTGCAAGTGCTTTAAAGACAATTGTGGATAAATTAATGTCAGAAAATATGGGTGAGTTTCATAAAAGCACATTTCACCCAAGACTATATTCAGGGTAATAACCACATAAAAATATTCATATTACAGCAATGCGTACAGACATTTTACCGTTACCGTTGCTGCTTTTGTAATTCTCCTTACATGCTTTTTATTAAATTCCTTTTTTTAACTTAAAGGCATAAAGGCAGTAAAACATTACAAAAATATCATGTATAAATAACACAATAATAATAATAATATATGATCAACTTTTTATGGTCACAATTTACAAAATCTTAATGGTCCAAAAAATTTCTTTTTGAGTTTTTTCTGATTTTGAGGTGCAGCATGATCCGATAATATTGACAAGGTTTCATCAGACCATCCATATTGAAATAGTGGCCTTGAATTTATTTCCCTGTATTTAACGGATTCACCTATGCCTTTCCCTGGGACATGCAGTACATCCTACTTTTGGGAGCAAACAGACATTTCATGAATAGCATCTCTATGTGGTAAATATTGCCTTGTTTACATTTGCTGCCTCCTACAGAATGCAAAGAGGTATTGAGTGATCATGCTGTTAGAACTAGTAATGAGGACTAAGTTAGGACAATATTTTTTTCACTAGTTAAGTTAGGACAAGTTTTATGACTAGTTAAGACAAGCTGTTAGGTGATTAAAGTTTGGACACATACATAACTTGAAATATCCAGCATATTATACTCATTACATTTTTAGACAAGTTGTTTTTCTTTTATCTACACATTTCAGACATTAAGTGCTACAATACACTGTGTCTTTTCTTTGGTCCACATTAACAAGTAAACACACCACAAGAGACATAACATTTATCATTTTTAACTGTTTTACTCTTAAGCCACAAAGGGTTCAGTAGTTCAGTAGTCAGAACTACTTCAGTAGCCAGAGTTATCGTTCTGTCAGACAACACAAAAAATGCTGGCACACATATAATTCTACTGTAGTAGTCCTGTCCTATGTAAACATGTAAACTAACACAGATCCTTTTACGCTATTAACACTCTCCCCTGTTGGGCATAATATAAACATTCAGCAGGCAAATCCGTTCCAAAAAGGCTGGGACCCGTGCCACAGAATAGCACAGGGTTTAAAGAGGGGTTCCAGGTCTAGCGCAAACTAGGAAAAAGGAAAATATATTACAAAAAAGCTTACAAAGTTAAGCATAGTGATAAAAATATCAGAAAAATTAAATAACTGAGACTATGTACTGTGAGTAAAAAGAAACTATAAAGGTGAGTGGAATGAGGACAACAATTCTGTCTCAGGATCCTTCTTCACACTGAAATTAAATGTCTAGAAGCTGGCCCCTGTTCAAGTATGAAAAGATCAAGATAATGAATGCAGGTTAGCATTAGTTTTATGCATAACTCAAAATGAAGATTATGTTTAAGTAGATGGTGTGCTTAGACTGAAGTACATTCCACATTGAATGGAACAACGCATTATGTGTTGATAAAAACAAAAAGTTATAATTCCTAAAAATGCATAATTATGCAAGGCCCAGGCCTAACACAAAATGAACACAAGAAATATGGCAACAATATGCAGTTAGTGGTGTGTGGCAAATCTCTCTAAAGGAATCTCTCCAAACCTTTAGGAAGTCTATGGGTGGATTAATTTGGTCACTATTTTGCAAGTCGTGACAGCTGGTTCAATACATTGTAAAAACAGCTGTGAACCTCACTCATTATATTCTTGGCTACTCATGATGGCTTTGAAGACTTCAAACAGGACACAGACAGCTAAGGGTTTAAAACAGATTTTAACAGGATCCGTGTGATAACCAGCTGCATGTGAGCATGTGCTTCCTGTTCCTGCTCAGAGAATATCTCCTAGACCTCCTCGTCCCGGTTGAAGCAGTGTGTGCTGCTGTGGTAAGCATAAGGTGAGAGAAGGGTGAGGACGTCCTGGTGAAGATTGGAAGGTGGGGGAGGGAGATTGTTCTTTACATGTGTGGCTGCTGCTGGGACTTTGTCTTGGACTGCAACATCTGACCTTTCCCCACTTTCAGCATGTGCTTCAGTTATGAGATGAAATAACAGTGTTATCTCTACTCTTCTCCTTCACATCTTACACCTTCTGTCTTACCATTTCCACACCCTCCTGCAGGTGGTACCTCTCTATTAGGAAGAGGGCAGCAGAGTCAAGGCACTGCACTGAGATACATGTGATAAACACAATATATAAATATAATGAAATATGACACACAAATTTCTAAAGGTTGAATTTAACACCTATTAAAATATCTTAAAATGTTTCTGGAAACACCCCTTGGTTTGAATGTACTGTAATGAATTTAAAGCAATTCTCATGATGTTACGTAAATCATTACTGATTCTTTAAGTATTGGTTTCACTAATATTTTAAAAGGTATATGAGGGCAGATTTTTTCTTCTAGGTATGCTTTACTACAGTTTTACTAAAGTCACTTTAAGATGGTGTGGTTGAAGTCTGTGGTTGTATTTATCTGTCAAATCATCACTGCACACTAGAAAACAATAACGGAACAGAAATGTACTACTAATAAATATTTTCTGTATAAATCTATACATTTATTTGCTTAAAGCTGATATGTGTAATAGGAGAGACAACAGTAAACAAGCCTTAACCCTTTTAGTGCCACTAGTGATTCAAAAATGACACAGTACAAAAAGACAAATGGGTTCCAACTGACCACATACAATGAAATCTGTGAATAAGTTTTATAACTGGTTTTCACACCCCCACTGTTCCACAGTATGACAAAAGGGCACCTCCCTGTGTCTCTTCCTCTTCTTGCCGAGCCCTAAACTGTACGCCTCCATCCCTACAAGAAAAATAAATCTAGTATTTGTATCCATTTCTCACCATTTTAGATTCTGTTTTTAATTTTCAAAAAACAAATTTAACTTCCCTAAATTCCTTAAAATAGACAAAACTGTGTCTATATGCAGTAACAGATAAAAGAAATAAAAGTAAAAATGTATAGCCCGTATTGTTTATAAGGGATTATATTAATATCTTGTTTAAAATATGTCATTTGAGTTGCAAAACTGTGTAGCTCGTCATTTTTACAGTGGGACTATTATTTTGGGCAAATGAATTTCTTGAGTTATGCGTTACAAACGTAATCCGGTGAATGTAAAAAGTCATTTTGGCTTGTTTGTTTGCCAGCGCGTGCTTACCGGCTTGACATTATCCTGAGAGGAGTTGCAAACGGGACGTAACTTTGTTCAGACAAGGTTAGTACGCGATTTTATCACACTAATCTCATGTTAACACGTATAAGGTTTGTCTTGTGCATATACGTTTGAAACTTGTGTTAACGTTTATTTCGTGGTAATTGTGCCGCTGTAGACTACCATTGCAAGTAGTTTACTGTGAACAGTTACACCACGAGGGATGAAATTACACTGACCCTTAAATATTTTTCACGTCAGTACAGTTTAGACTCATAACATGTGAAAGACCCAGATTATTAGCCGATTTCACTGAAATAATGCTGATAGAGAGAGAAAATGGAAACAAAGCGGGAAAAAATCGGTTTCATTTCACACTTTTTCCCTCTGAAGAGCCTATGTCACACCCCTACTGACCATACTCCACCTGTAGCCGCCCGCATCCATTTTAAATCTCTGACACTTGCTTTTAGGACCAATAGTATCACCAGAACCTCTCCCCCTACTTTAAGTCACTCCAGACATGTCCCCTTCCGCCAGCTACGGTCAACTAATGTGCGACGTCTAATCGTTCCCCCACAACGAGGTACCAGATCTTGCTCTAAAACTTTCACCTACTCTGTTCCTTTGTGGTGGAATAAACTCCCAGCCTCCACCCGAGCTGCTGAGAACATAACAGCCTTCAAAAAACAACTCAAAACACATCTGTTTCGCAGACACCTGACCAATCCCTAATGCTCTAACTCTCTTTCCCTTTAAAAAACTTTTTGTTTCAAGTTTGTTCTTATTGTTCTTATTGAACAAACTGCTCTTTGTGCATCCTTTCTCTAGTAACAGAATACAATATCCACTTGTAAATGTAGCTTGTAGTATCGGCTTCTTGGTTCTTAGGACAAAATGTTTAATGCTCTCGTCGACTGAAAGTCGCTTTGGATAAAATCGTCTGCTAAATAAATAAAAGTAAATATAATGAATTGAACTGTTGTTCCCTAAAATTTGCTCAGTATTAAGCTGAATGTTATGAAGAAATTATAATAACAGAAGATATAAACTCCAGAAATAAGAGTCAGACATTACATTTCTCTCAATATTATTTCGGACGGCGGTGTTCAGTAACTATGAAATGTTCTGTACATAGGCGGAGTTTTACATTTTTGCCTGGGGGGGCACCTAACGGTAGACCACGAACTTGGATTTTTAAAAACATTAATTAAAATTAATTTAGCCATAATTTACACATTTAAATAATAAGATAATACAAATAAAATGAGACAATATATAAATATATATATATTTTTATTCATATCTGACGAAATCGGTCTGGCTCTGGTCTGGGGGGTGCCCCCCCTAAACTCCGCCTATGGTTATGTAAGCACTAAAAATGTTAATTCAATCAAAACGTAATACTTTTACCTTTTGACTGCAGTGTAACGCATACTTATCGACTGAAAGCTGATATAGGACCATGTTTTTTTCCTTAAAGCAGATGAACGAACCCACAGCAAAGATCAGGAAATAAGTTATAACTGTCTTTAGACACACGTGTATATCATCTTAAAATATTATTACAATAGAAGCAGTGTACTAACCATGAAAAGGCACCCAGGGAGCTGGTTTTCTGCTTTAAAAACTGCTTTTGTTCTCATCATGGGTTGAAGAGGTTATGATTGGTCCATTTCTGTTTCTGAAGACTTTGGTGGTGCTTTCCATCTGCTCCAACAGCGCTCCCTTCACTACATCCTTTCCACTTTCAAACAACGCCATTTAGCGGTAATTTATGGCAACAACCGCTTTTATGAAAATGTAAAATCTGATGCTGGTCATAAAGGTAAATGTCATGCTTAATATCACACTTCTCACATTGTTAGATATCAGCTACGTTTTTAGTTTAACACGTTAATATAATTGTTTTGGTGCAAAGGACTGATATTATTTAAGTATAATTATAAATAAAATTAGTTATTTGTTTGAAATGACTAAATGTAAATGTTTAAGAAAATATATTTTTGAGCACAATTAAAAAGACTTCTTTAAGTCTATACCTAATTGGATGTTTGAGGGCATTGTATTGCTACATTACTACTTCATATATTTGTATATACAAATGCTCCATATAGACTATTTTCATGTGTTACAGAACAAGTTAACAGCTATCTGTGATTCATCCAAGGACAATATTTTCAGTGCATGTTATCATCATATGTTATCTGTAAGTTAAGTCTTCACAAGAGCATATGAGTGCTAGTTACAGAATAAATAAAAACAAGACGGTTGGACATATCACAAGCTGTATTTATCAAGGAATTAACTGTACAGACGCAGTCAGGATCTGAATTATACAGCATTATTTCATTCACTGTTTCCATGTGTATTAGTGTCACCCTTGTACAGTGGCTGTGAGTGAGAATAGGAGGTTTTCAACATGCACAGCAGTACCATAACAGGGACGATTCAATTCATGCAACCTGAATTGCTCAGTTTCCTTTCAAATTAGGTTCTTTGGATTTTCTGGAGAAATAACTCCACCTACCCCACTGAAATGTTCTTATTTCATAACAGAAAAGGAGCATTTTTGTCTGTACAGAAGCAATTACAATTTTTACAGGTCATTGGCTGCTGAGCTAAAACCAGTGGTGCTTAAGGGTCTGACACTATAAACACGAGTTGGGGAGTGAGTATCAGTGGTTCCCACACATTTAAAGAACATTTTAATACATCTCAATAAAAATATTACTGCAAGGGTTCATTTGTTATAAACCCATGTAAGTATATATAAAAAGGAACAACCTTTAAGAATATACAGATACTGTATCATGGTAAACCCTAAACATCTGAGCAGGAGCTAGTAGAGTAGGCTATTAAATTAAGAGTGGTTAAAATTGAGATTGTGCTTTTTATTAATCAAATGGATCAGATCCTTTGTGGATTTAATTACATTAATTGCACAGAAATGATTTGATGTAGCAAGAATCAGTTGTAGTTTAAATAATACTTTAAGCAATACAATGATTGACACGCTGAAGAACTATATTTTCACAGTTGTACATCTCAGAAAATCTTAAACAGCATGTATAAATGTGTGTTTGTGAGCATGTGTAGGAATTCCCATAAAGCACATGCTCCTTGAATCAAACCGTAGTAATACTGCAGGAACTATAACCACACAATATGTCCCAGACCCTCAAGCACCAATCCTCTGCTCACAATAGCACTGTGCAATGGGGCAGTAATTTAGTGCAAAGGAAAAAATTGCATAAATCTACTTGTAAGTGTATACATTATTTCTGTTCACCACCATGTTGGATGCTTTCACTGCATACTCTCTGCCTCGGTATAAGTTATTCTATTGCATAAAAATAGGATTTTCTGTACCAAAAATTTGACTTGGAGACCAAACCAAGGGAGTGCAAAAGAAACGAAATTCAGACCCAGACACAGAAAGCGCTTTAGATATATATCCAATGCTTTGAAATTGTATAGAGAAATGAGAGCTGATGATTGTATTTTTTCAAAATGTTGGCAGAACATGGTACATTACAAAAGCATTTGCATGATTCTCTGATTAGATAAAAACACTCACAGTTGATATTGATTAGTAAAAAAACATGGA
>JAZGTJ010019178.1:0-11046 GCA_036877575.1 Botia almorhae | reverse complement strand
AGGTCCTCACTTGAAAGGTGTTTTGTCACATTTTGGTCCTCACAAATATAGCAGTACAAACACACACACACACACACACACACACACACACACACACACACACTGTTCAAGCACACAGTCATAGAGAGAGAGAGAGAGAGACAATGCAAGCTGACTGCAGCATTGAAATGTTTATTTAAAGTATTTATAATCAATGACTGGAGAAATCTGATACTGCGTATGTAAGATATTCCTATTTAATAACATTCATTGAATCGTGTTTTCTTTGCTTTAAAATGAGTTTTTAAAGGGATAACTTCAGGATTGTTGCTGAGGAAAACTGCTGTGATTTGGGAATAATAAAGAGATGATCTGCTGTGTCAGTTTTGGTGCTTTGGACTTTATTTATAGAAAATGAATTCACACTGGCAGGGCCACTGAGATCTTCCTGGCTTCCGTTATCCAGTCGTAGAACAATACAGTCTCTGTGTGAGTCTTTAATACTGTGTCTTTGGCCGGAGCTCACAGTCTACTAAAATGGACCCTCACTCTTCTCCTTTGACTATTTTTCACTTCCTCTGTGACTGAAGCATACTGGCACTGTTGTGTGCCGAGCTGAGCTGATGTCCTGTGATATTACACTGGGCCTGGCATGTGGATCAGAATGACAGAAATCAACTGTTTGCTTGTCTGGCCGCTGTTACGGGCTGATGCAGAGCAGATGTGCTCTTCTGTAGCAGAACATGGTGGGTCTTCCAGGGTGGCGTGTTTGTTGAGATGCGTCTCTGTGTTTGTGATGGATTGATGTACCGAGGCTGTTTGGCCTATCACATCCTGTCAGAATCAAATTACAGAATGTTCCGTTGCTTGAGAGCGTCTGTCAGTCATTTGATATGGTGGTCATTTTTGGTGTGCTTTTTTTTATTACTTTAATTTCTTAAAGCTGGTCATTACATTTGGATTTACCTGCTGACATTATAAAAAAAGAACAGTATGAATTCTATTCTATTGTATTTGTGTAGTGCTTTTTGTAATAAATATTGTTTCAAAGCAGCTTTGCAAAGAATAGTGGCCTTCAGCAAACAAGCCTTATGTGAGACTATATATGATCTTTCTTGTCAGCCACTTGTTTCCCAGTATGAAGCAGAGCAATCGTGTGCTGATGTATATTTCTACTGTTGCTCTGCCAGATATTTACAGAAGTTTGCTATTAGTGAAGTACCCGCAGTGGGCAGTTTAAAGCTGTGAAAAATGTGCCATAGATAGCAACAGATTAGGTCCTGACAGACAGAAGCTTGTTTCAAAAACAGTTATGTATACTAAAGATAAATAATATTTATGTTCAATATAGATACTGTGTAAATAATTTTGAAGATATAATTGGAGATATATTGAAGATAATGTATTTTAAAAAAGTTAGGACTGTATACATAAACTTATTTTTGAGGCTGGTTATGCAGTATGCTTTTTTTGGTTACACTGGTTAACTAAAGAAATCTTAATGGTTATGCTAGTTAACAAGTCTCGTGGACACCAGCACATTAGAATTCCATGATCCCAGGAAGAAGAAAGCTAGTCAATTACACCACTAACTCAAGAAAGGGTTGTTATTTTGGAGCACTTTGCTGCTGTAACAATTTTAGGCCTCAGGTTATTATTATAGGTGTATGTTACCTTAGGCTGCAATGTTCAAAATGCTCTTCTAAGGCCTTTTTTAAAGAAGTCATTGCAGAGGCTTGTGAAATATACAATTCACACCACTGTAAAACTTTCAAATGCGTAAACTCTTAACACATAGTGCTAGCCTACACAGAAATCCAGTCTTCTTGGCAAACCCACACAATCTTACATGGCCTGATTTATGCAGAGATAGGTCGGTAAAAATCAGCACGATTGGGCTGATGCATGCTGGGTATTCAGTCTCTGTAATTTGGGAATGATCAATGCGCCTTCTCTACTCGTGGCAGCAGCATTGTGGGAAATAGATTAGCTATCAGCACAAGAGAAGAGGCATACTCACCTGTGGGTTGCATATCCCACAGGCGGAGGAGAAACCGCTTGGCACTAACACTCCCAGCCAAGGGTACTTGAGAAATGAGGCAGGATATCTGTGTGCATGCTAATGTGCTGTTATAAAGAGTGTTGGGGATAGTTTGTTTGGTCGTATGCAGCGGATTGGTCAAAGGAATAAAAGCTCTTGTGTCAAAAAAAAGCTTTAATTCGAAATGCATTCTGTTCTGTTTTGTGTGTGTTGAAAGTGTGATTGTTGAAGCGATTGTGTGGGTGCATTGCACTAATTTTTGTGCCCATGTGTAGGAAGAGGTAGATGATGCTTGTTGCCTAGCAACTCTATTACAGCTCCGCAAAACAGCCGCTCTGCCTAAAATATTAACATTCTGTTTCATACTATGTCTTCAAGTCAAGAATGAAGTTGAGTCATGGATTAGAGACAAGCTTGTTGTAAAACATGTATAAGATGTTGTATTCGGATTACAGGAAGTTGAGATGCTGGAATAACTCCACAGGAAGAGTGCCAGATGGTCTTCCCTGTTTTACCTGGAAGGGAAATGGCTCCACAGGAAGTTCAGGAAGCAGGAAAAAGAGAGGTCAAAAAGGATCAAACGCTGCTTACTGCAACACAGCAGTCAAGCTGTGCTCCACCAGTCAGGAGCAAAGTGCTGTTTACATTCTCGTGTGCAATCACACACGTCCTTGATCTGAGTAATTGTTTAGCTTTTTGTTTACACCAGTGCAAATGAGATATTTCTGGGAGGCAGATGACGAGATTGAGGAGGTTTAGAGTAAGGCACTGAAGTATTAAAACATATCCAAACAAAATCCCCCTAAGCTCCTGTGGTACAATGAAGGCATAAATCAGACTGGCCGGGATGCTCCTTGTGGACAAGTGTAGCCATGCAGTTTTCGTGAAGTTGGTCAACCAGCTTGGTGTTTTCAGTGAAGATGATTAACCAAAATAGTTATCCTGGTGAAGTGTAGGAATATACAAAGGTGTGTTTTTAAAATAAACCAGTTTATGGGCGGATTTAGGGTCATGTCAAATGTATCTGTTGGGAGAAAATCAATAAAATGCATTGTTGTGATCAAAACATCTTAACAGAGTGCAGGGGTCTTTAAAAAGTTACCGACATCCATCTGCATGTGTAAAACATTACAGAATATGATGGTATAACAATCAACAAATATATAGGATAAAATTCTATAACCTTTTTGTTTCACATAACTATCACTATCATAGTTATGTCTAATAACAATAATATTACTTACAGTAAATGATCTGAGGTTTGACAGTTATTGTCTTAATTTATTGTAGCAGCAGTGGATTTATTACACAAGAGGTGCTTTGATGGCAGTAGCAGCCGCACATTAAAGAGGATGAATTTAAAGGCATACCTTCATAACTTCTTGGATGTAGTCTACCATGCTTGCTGACAGTCCAGGGCACACAAACCACACGCTGTCAGCGAAAATACTCTGAATAATTATGCTGCTAAATTCCCCCAAACCATTCAATCCATTTATCCAATTCATTCAAACACCACCAAAAACATATTAAACCTATAAAACAAAAATATAAAAATAAATATATATATATATAAATATATATATAAATATAAAACTAAAATGATGAAAAATTAGTCAGTGGATGAATTTGCCCATCCCCCACTCAGCCCTACTAGGCCACAAGTATCCCATCCTGCAATACTGAGAGTATAGAGCTTCTATTCAGTGAAAGCAGTATTAATAAAAAGCTTATATGGATGGGGTGTGCATGTTTAGTGTGTTTGAGACTGGGTAACAGTGAAGCAGGATAGAGCTGCTGGCTGGGGAGCAGTCAGTAAGCAGCCCCACCGACTATTAGCCAAGAGAAGAGGCAAAGCAAAGGAACGGGGCCAAGCTTCCACTAATCACTTTCCATCCGGTCTGCCAGCGCCATGGAGACTCAAACGTTACTATTAGCCACCTGCCAGCCCCGACGGCACCAAACCCCGATATGAGGATTGGTTTCGCCCCAGTTCTGTTTAAACCAGGTGTTCAGGGTGATCTCAATCCGGCCAGTCCATGAGCATGGAACGGGATCAGCTCCCGTGGTACTTTGACACTTGGAGCTGTTCTGTCCCCGGTTTGGAGACTGTGTTTCCTGCCTATTTCTGAACCGTTTCATCCCCTGTCAGGGTTTGTCTGATTGGATGTTTTATGTTCGTACTTCAGGCCTCTGCTTGTCTAAAGATGTGTCATGAAGCTCACGTGAGGACCAGAAATGTCTATTAGAATCCCTATGCGCACTATGTAGCATGAAAGCACAGAGCTCCAGCAGTCCGGGGTGGATGAAGGGGTCTCATTGTGTATGTTCTGGGAAAGCCCCAATACAGTATTTCTAGAGGTGTGGACATTTTCCTGCTGCTACTACCACAAGGAGGGAGCTTGTCACTGGGGAATGGGCTTTGATTTAAACGTGTCCTCTATACATAGCGGATAAAACTATGGTTGGATGTGAAATGGGATATGAAAGTGTTTTGGCTAAGTTTAGTTTAATCATTGTTGGTTTTCCCACAGGCTATTTTCCTCGGTTCTGCTGAATGCCAGAGGCACCAATCAATACCTGCAGCTTTATAATCAGCCTCTTTGGCTTTTTAGTGTCTTTCTTCAATAAAAGATTTTGGAGTGCTTGCTAGTGTGCTTTTGATTGTCATTTAGAGGCCTCTTTCTTAGCCATTAATGGCTGGCAAAACCTTTTTGCTGTGTATGATATTTAGCATATATATTTAAAAGGGTGCTTTTAGGTATTTTATATATATGGACAATTTTTAGGGATAAAGAAAAAACACAAATGAGATCTCTTTGATATCTTAATTGATTATCCTAAACAGCAATAAGATTAAATGGAATTTGGAATTGTATATGAACTAATCCTCAACAACTGATCAGAGCTGTTCTGTTTACATTTATTTTATATCACTGTAATGTTACTGTATGTCTGAGGCCTGTAATTCATTCAGGGGAGATGAATGGATGTGTGTATGAATGTCTGTGCATTATAAAACCAAACATTAAACCAAATAAACATTTTGAAATGGTTGATTGTTCAAAATGTTACATCTTACAACCATCATCTACCCGTGGTTACTCTGCTGGGACATCTGTGTGAACTTGAGGGGAGTTGACTTCATATGTTTTAAAAATTATTTTAAACCCAGTTTGTTAAAGGTAATTGCAGACATTGCTGAGAAATGGAAAGTTTATTCTGAAACAGGTTGTTTCCGATGCCACTTGGTTTGGTATTTAATCTATGTAATATGTGACCAAATGTCCAAATATTTTTGGTGCCACTGCACATGGCATTACCCATCTGATACCATCACTGTACAATAATACTACTAGAAAAACATTACTGGAAGACAGTACTAGTCTAGCTGAGTAGACTTATTCAGCTTTATTAGCACAGTTCTTCATTTTACTTTCCAGAAAGCTTGAGGCCTGTGTTTAATATCTATTTCAAATTAAGAGACCCCAGCTGTGTCTATAAGAGGCATTCTTCTTCTAGCACTTTCTCACTTTAGCTTCATCTGGCATGCAGATCTCTCGGAGCTTCTGACCCATTGCCATTCCGATTTGAATGACATTGTGTTTTTCTACAAAGCCTCTGGACAAAAGATGAGGCTCTGTTTCTCAGAGCTTTCTCAGTGACCCTCACCCTGTGTTTTCTGTATGTCACCCATGTATGCCACACTGCTGCTGTGCTTTGTACAGACTGCAGTGAGATGAGTCACAGAGAACCTTCATTCTCCACTGAACTCGTAACATTCTTCTGTCTGGAACAACGGATATGCAGAATCAATCCTGGCTGGGCGGCATTCTGTGTTTTCCTCATAGTTGCTGTTGCCAGTCCTTGTCAGCGCTTTGATTTTTCTATTAGGGCTTTTGTCCATTCCAATATTTTAGCGCTGTGCAATAAACGAGAGCTTGTCACTGTCCTTTAGGAAAAGATGACTCAGACATGTTAGATTTATAACACAGTCAATGTTTTTACAAGAGAATGTTCTTTTGTTGGAACCTTCATTTGCTTCAAGTTATTTCAGGTGTGAGAGTGCTGTTGTCATTTGTGTGTGGAATGTGTGCTCACCACTGAAACCAAAACTCAGCTTAAACTAGCCTAAGGTAGTTAGCTGCATAGGTTGATGTGTTCTGTTGGTTTAGAGAGGTTTTGGACTCAAACCTCTCTAAACTTGGCTTTTGGATTCAGCTAAACACCTGCTTGACCAGCTGTATTTGTAATATAGGTTTTATAAGCTTGTGTTTTGCCCTGGTTTTGAACCCATGATTTTGGCAATGCTAGTGCTATACTCTACCAGCTGAGCCAAAAGAACCCCTAAAGCTAAGAAACCAGTTAGATCAGCTAAAGACCAGCATAGCCAGGCTGGGAAACCAGGTAAACAAGCTGAGGGTCAGCTTGTCCATGCTTAAAGATCACCTAAAACTTACACAACTAAATCTTAACACAACATCAAAGCATGTAAGGCAGTTTAAGCTGTTATTTTAATTTTTTAAAAGGACAGGCTTAACAGCTGTTGTTTACCTCACATGTACAATAATAGTACATGCTGAGATTCTGGTCTAGCCCCGTTTATTGTGCTCCATTAAAGACTCTCATTAATTTTTACAGAGAGGCAACGTTCCACCTCTTGTCTCCAGAGCAAACATCTTCAGGCTCACATTTGTATCTCTAAATGTTTTCATACAATAAAGCAGTACAGTTCTGCCTCTGCTCGAAGCAAATCAGAGTGATGCAATCTTTTGTTTTCACTTTGAGGGCCAGATTTCACTGGCCTATTTTTTCCTCTGGATCCAGTAGGTTAACTGTAGGCGCTATAAAAAGATCTAAAGGAATATCTATAGTACAAACAGTCCTGAGAGACACGGAGGCAGAGTTTAGGTCTACACTATTAATACAGTATGTGTAAAACTGTTTGTATTACTATTAATCACTGCAAAATGTTATGCGTGTTAAAGCTGAGGCTGATGTTTATTCTGACACTACTAACGGCTGTTGTTTTATATACAGCTTTCTTATTAATTCAAGAGTCTTGGAGTAATGATGAACAGTCAATGTGAATCAGTGACAAAACGACAGTCGGCCTCATTTTTACATAGATCAGAGAACCTAATGGAAGACATTCAAAAAACTCAGCATAATCTAATTAGCAGCATATAGTGACCATAGAAATGTTAGTGGGCACATTTTTACCACAGTTTTACTACAAATGTCATCGTAAAATATGGTTTCTTTAGTAAGAGTTCTAACATAACATTCGTCTGGTCTGTTGAAGATGTTGAGGTCTGATTTCAGGCCAAAAGGCTGATGCACATAATCATCCAAGAGACAGAACACAAAGGCAGCAGCTCACTATAGATGCTCCTCTGTAAGCTTTTTGTCTTAAAATAGAAGCACCCACTTTTTTCACCGTAAAGCCAGACAATCATTGGCCGCAGACTCATCCCTACTTTTATGTAATGTCAGTTCTTCCCATGCTCTTTTTGGACATGTCAAGCCACGTCTGAAAGGCAAAAAGTTGTGATGATAGAAGAAGACACACAGATGTTCTCTGTCATGCTGAGCAGCAGCAGCTGGTGAAAACAGCCCTGGATTCAAGCTGACTGATATAGATGACTGAGAGCAGCTTCACTCCAGATGGAATATGGACCTCATATGACATTCTGATCTGCTTCCAAATTCCACTGCTCATATTAAAGGCCAAATAGAAGCCCATTTACCAGGTGCGAAAGGTTTTATCACCTACAGACTAGTTCTAAATCTGTGAGATCTGAAATCTGTCAGACATGTGTAAGCCACAGGTGATGTTTTGATGTACTGTCCCTGTTGAATTGATGGTCACTAGCATATGCTGTGTTTGGATGCTGGTCCCCCAGCACGGTGTGCTGGTGTCCCCTGCAGCCTTTTTAACTAACATAATCAGCAAGAGTTACAACCCGTTGACCCCTGCTGGTTGACAACCTTCACCTACTGGTTCTACTGGTATATGCCATGGTAAAGCTTTAAAACAGCATTAGCATAAACTTGACATGCAGTATAATAGCTCACTGATGGCTACAGTGAAATACAGTATAAAGTCTCATTCATGGCTGTGTACTTGGTCTCTGCAGTGAGGGGAACTGTTGGAGAGAGCATCCCCCAGGGACAGCCACTTGCTTCCCCATGTCTTGTGGGAAATCGTTGTCTTTCACTAGACCCGGCAGCTCCATACGGGTCAAACTAAAACAGTCATGGTGTTACACAGCTGATACATACTGTTTCTGTTGTTGTCCTCTCCTGCTTTTCTGCCAGCAGTGATTATATGTATGTGGCGAACAGAGCTGAGAAGAATGATTATCCTGTTGTTTCTCTTGTCTGTAATTATATAACATAACTATAAAGACTGTAACTACATTTACATAAAAGTACACTCTCAGTCAATGATTATGCATCAGAATATTTATAACATTGAAGCAAGAACCCACAGCAGTTGCACAGTAACTCAAAGTGCTTTTAGTTTCAAGTATGATATTTATTGCCTAGTGTGATACTTGGTTGCGATTTTTTCATCTTTAGTAAAACTTTTTCAAACAGCTGTTACAATTTGGTCCTGGACAGGGACTCTTGTATGAAATTTCAAGTTTCTAGCTTAAACAGGCCATTTTTGAATACCAAACCGGAACTTTAAATGCTAGTTGCTAGGCAACCATACATCCCATCATCCCAAAATTGCATAAAATGCAGTTAGCCACACAATTAGCCCTTCATGCATGTCAAGTTTAGTGAGTTTTCTCCATAGGGCTAAAACATTAAAGGTGTTCACATTGAGAAAGAAAACAATAGGCCAGAGAAAAGCACGCTTACAGGATTCCTAACAAGTTGTTCTCAGACAGTGAGTCCTCATAGCAACAGTCCTAAAACAGATTTTCCATTGCTTATAAAACATTCAAACCTTAGACTAGATTTACTGCTTAAAATGTTGTTGCTGCAAAATACTGTATATAAAACTATACCACCATTAAAATGAAGAAATTGTTATTTTTATCATAATAATTTATTTCTGTTTCTCTCTTCTTTCTTTAGAGTTGCTGGGCTCTGCCAAGAGGGTGAACGTCAACTTCCAGGACACTGATGGGTGAGTAGGACATATAAGGACTTTTATGAACCATGTTGAAGACTCTTGTAAACACAATCAGTGTTTCTGTCTGGCTGCCAAATATCCTCTGGTTCTGTCTGAGCTCTGGAGCTTATGTGCACTTGTTGGTTAATAAAGTTTATTGGGGGGTTTTGGAGTCTTTTTCCCAGTTACTCCCTTATGTATCACCCTCAGGTGTTCTCTTCATTTTCCAGTTATCCTTCATGTACGTTACAGATGATTTTGGAGGCCATTGTGTATTATACAATATAACTGTATTGCCATTGTTAGTGGTCAAACTACAGTGTGGCATACATACATGCCCTTGTCAAGGTTTGCTCCATTCAGTAGTAGCTCCTTCATCTGCCCTTGAGGTTTGTTTGTATTTAGTTTGTCTTACAGGCAGAATGCATTGTGTTAAGGAAAGCAGTGTGTTATTTGTGCTAGCATCATAGAGAAATGAATCAGCCACTTGTTGTTCTATTTTGTCCTACATCCACTGTAGACTTTTCTTACTGCATATTGTGATAGCCTGGAGCACAAATTACCTATTAGTCATGCACTCAAAGTTTCACCTGAGTACAGCACAGCTTAGGAGAAGAAGATGCAGTCTGTGTTTAGATATAAAACAGACTTTGTGGTTTGGCTTGGCACAAAGCAACCAGCCACCTGGACTGTAGCTTCACAGTCTCTGCCATTTCTAGTGCTGCATGTTCTGTTAATTCTGTTGATGCAGCTAAACAAAACAATGATATGAAAAATTGGTATACTTTCTAAACTAAGTTCAAAACTAACCATGAGAGTGGGTTTAGTGTGAACAACACTTTACCTACAGGTGGCTGAAATAGAGATCGTGTAACTGATGTGTTGACAGTACAGTTACAAAGAGCAGGAATCTGGACCAATCATATTTCACAGCATGCTGGGCTACCTAGCACATCACCACAGAAATAGAAACTAAGTAATCAACAAAATGTGCTGTTGAGGCTGGTCAGGACATTTAGTTAAGAAGGAATGGCCTTAAAGTCTGTCACGCCTGGTTGAGCTCCACAGATTTTGCACCTCTCTCACACACACACTCACACACAAATAAACAAACATTTATACACATACGCAAGGTGGGTGAGTGGATGGGCGGGCTGCCACAGACACACACTGACACATTCTTACACACACAGACGACCAAACAGGCAATGACACATTCTTACACATATGCAGTCGGGCACAAATACACAAACAAAATCTAACAAAACTAACCAAAGTGGCAGCAAGGGAGACTTGACGAACCTCAACAACACACCCAGTATTCATACTATTTTATATGCCTTCAAAATACAGCACAACCTATCCTACTCAGAGCCCAGATATCCATAGATCAAAGCCTGTTTTATTCTGCCATTGTCTGCCAAGCTGTAAAAACCACCAGAATAATTAAAAAATCTCTTCTATTGATCACTGTCACCGAACAATGCTGGCATTTATCATCACAGCTCTGCTTCAAGGGTTTTAAGGAAATGAAAGCTGTAACTTTAAACCAATGGATACCTCAGTACAGCCTGAATCCTCACACACCTTGTGTTTACGCAGCGGTTGTGCTCAGCCCGAGAGCTCATTTGAATCCGCAAGACAAATGACTCTCGTATTAATTCCTTCTTCATAGACTATTGCATTCTACACCAAGATAAAATTATGACGTCTACGCTGAGGGTAGAATATAGCTGCGGAGAAAATGAGGTTGCGGGCTGATCCCTCTTCTCTCGAAGCAAACTGACAATTTAGATGAGCTGTGGTGCCAAACACACTAGAAATAACAGGCAGATGTCAACAGCTTCTGTGCTCTGCATCGTCCCCTCCAATGGCTTTCAATGCGTACATCCCATTC
>JAZGTJ010019177.1:0-11047 GCA_036877575.1 Botia almorhae | reverse complement strand
CACACACGAGTTTCTCATTCCAGTTTCTCTTACATATTTTCTCTTTCATTTCCTCTTTTCTTTTTATTTCTCTGGCATCTTTCACCCTGTTTTGGGTCTTTTTTATATCAATTTGTCTTCCTCCGGCCCCCCCCACATGATGCCCCCCTGCTCAGAGTGCAGCAGCAATTATATTAAAAGCCAACAGCTCCAGGTGATGTCACCCTGCTCATGTTAGCAGAAATCAAACTTTCCCCGCCTGCGCAGGCCTGCGACACGCCTACGCAAGTGCTGCGGCTGCGGAGACACCGACTGCGTTTCAATCAGGATCTGAATAACAGGACAGTAGAATCAGCTGAAGGGCCATTCATCACTGCTTCTCCTGCGTCCAATCAAACGCTCAGAAGCGTGAAAAGCACTTTAATGTAACAGACAGAAAGCGCTTACACTCACAGACTCACACTGCTGCTAAAATCACACTGCGTCCATCATGAGCAGAACCTGTCAGCTCTTTAACTGCAAACACACATGAGAACAGTGTACAGGAGAGAAGTCTGCTGGAAGGTTCTTGCTCCTCTTTCAGATGTGTGTGATTCTTTCAAACTCTCTGACTGCAGAATTCATACATGTGCTCTAGATCTCCCTCTAACTTCAGTGTGCTGGAGAGTATTCTATTCTATAGCTTTCTTGTAGCTCAGTGGTTAGAGCATGGTGTTAACAACACCAAAGTCATGGGTTCAATCCCAGGGATTGCACATACTCAGAAACAATGTATAGTCTAAAGCAATGTATGTCGCTTTGGATAAAAGCGACTGCCAAATGCATAAATGTAAATGTCTATTACAGAAGATAGAATCAGACAGTGTTCAGCAGACAGCAGCTTCTGAGTGTGACCTCGAAACAGACCAAACACACAAACTCTCTGCTCTTTCTCTTTATTTTGATTGATGAGCGTCTGCTTGTTTCTTTCTCACACCCTCAGTTTTACATTCATTCATGTGTTTTTCATGTGTCATTCATCATGTGTTTTCATGCAGTGTTGGCACTGAGCTCAACAGATGTACACAAAACCAGATGTTTAACTGAACAACTGAGCTCTGGATTAAAAACACTAAAACAAAGAGCCCAGAGATCCAGAGGGAGTCCAGCGGGCCAGAACACTGCAGAACTCTGATATAATCAAATATCCATATTGTGATCAATTTTCTCTTGAAGTGGACCTAAACCTGGGGACCGGGACCATCAACAGTCATTGCCCCAAGATAACTTAAAATTATTTGAAATAAGACATAAGCATTACAATAAACTAAAATAATTTAAAAATGAAGATATTTCTTACGGTTTCTTACAATGGTTCAATCAATGTTCAAATGTCAAAAATGTTGAGATCCACTAGACTAACCCAACAGTACCCCAAAACATAATTTACAAGATTTGTTCCTTTGAGAACACAAAGGGAGGTTTTATCTGAGTGAGGTACACAACTGCCTGCAAGTACATACATTCACTAAAGAACAGCAAAATAAACACAACCACACTTTCTGAAGCACACCAAAGCGACACAAAACTTTGAACACACACACACACACACACACAGCACTCTTGTGCCTAAATTTTCCTGTCACTACAGCAAGCCTAGTTTTGTTCCGTAGCTGCAGAAACACGCGCGTCTCTCTCCCCTGTGCTAATGATAAAGTTTGGAGTGTTTCAGTTTAAATTAGCTATGCTAATGACGCTCGTCTCAGGGGCTGGGAACACTAAATGGCTTTTAATCTGACGAGTCTCTGCAGACGTAACAAACAACAAAAGCCACAATAACAACACGCAACGGCAAACAGATTTCACACACCGGCAGGAAACACCGCCACATATTTTGGTCACATACTGTTTTTAAGTATGTACTGTGGAATATGAGCTAAGGCCAGTTCACACCTACAACACTAATGATAACGAGGGCATTAGCAGTATACAGAGGACACATCCTGCAGCATACAGAGAGACAGAGAGAGACTGAAGTTTATATCACCTGAAGTTTGGGGCGGACGCCCACTCCAGCGCTAGACAGGCCAAATCTACAGCTGCATAGACCAGCAGGAAGAATATGGTGACAATACTTGCTATAGTGTTCAACTTCCCTGAGAACAAGACCAGCTAGAGAGAGAAAGAGAGAGAGCGAGAGCGAGAGAGAGAGCGAGAGAGAGAGAGAGAGAGAGAGAGAGATTAATTGGTCATCATCAAGAAGTCCAGTTGAAAGTTCTCCACTCACTGTGGCTCTGTTTCAAATGCCCGTGTTCTGCCCTGCTGTCTACTGCCTCCTAAACCGAACCTCTGCAGTCACTCATCTGGAAATGTTTATATATGCAGTAGGGCTGCACAATACTGAAGAAAAATGCGATGGGCCATCATGTGCTAAATAATGCAATAAGCAATATTCTATAACATAATGCTTTAATTTTGCAAAATCCATTTAAATGATATGAATATATACATTTATATTATACATGTTTTAAACTGAACATGAAACACATAGCAACAGAAAAGAAACACAGCAAACATATGCGACTAAAAATTTGACTAAACATACGTTTTGGAGTATTAAAATCATGCAGTTGTTGCAAAACATTGCAAAATGAATACTGTGACGTGCACATTTAAAATATTTCTTTGATTTCGATATACCTTGCAGCCCTAATATGCAGCAACTGTGCTTGCCACACAAGTCGCAATTTTCATGTGATGCGCATGAAGACTCAACATGCAATCAATTCCAATACAGTTGCTAAGAGATGGATGCATTATGGGATTGCAAAGAATATATGTGGCGCTGCCTTAGAATTTGTCCAAAAAAGCTCTTAACCATTCCCCTACTTTCAAGAAGTCCTCCTCACATCAGGAGGAAGTTTAACTTACGATGCATTAAAATGCTGCCTATGAAGTCGGCTAACTAGATTTTGGACCAAAGCCATTATTTCACTTCATTTGACCACACACAGTTTTTAAACAGGTGTGTGTTTGTGTGGACTCTTTCATTGAGACAGAGTGTTATTAAGACATTGGCTGAATATTACCCCTCATATTTAGTACTTTGCGTTTTAACAGCGTCGTATATAATGCTAACATGCATTTGAGGGTTTGAGATAAATTGTGCATTTATGAGGCTGCCGGGCAGCATGCTCTCATCTAAACTGAGGATCACTTCCAGCTTTCTGAAGGAATGTGTCACTGACAGTGTTTGTTTGTAGACTGCATGCAGCACTGCTGGTGCATTATGGGAAAACAGATCTTTTCTCCTCTTACAGAAAAGCACGGTGGTATTACTCTCACATTTCTGAAGAAACTGATGTAAGTCTGACACTCTGTGATACTCTAGATATAGCTCACATTTCTCCTTCAGAGAATCTGGATGATTTAATCACATGTGATCGTTTAGGAATGTAATATCACATCTGCCCTCAACATGCAGCACCGATGAAAGTCTTGTTCTTGTGTGGGATGAGTTGCACACCAATGTTTAATCTACAGCTTATGAAAAGAAGTTTAACATGTTAAAAACATGACTCTGGACTCTGTGATGATGATAATACTACAGTACAGTAAGAAATACATGAGACATATTTCTGTGTGTCAGGACATTATATGACGTTTAATAGTGCATATCAGGGAGTATGACAGAGCATTAACACACCAGCACAGGTCAGGAGTGTGAGTGTGTGTGTGTGTGTGTGTGTGTGTGGGTAAGTGTGTGAGGGTGTGTGGTCCTGTTTTCTCAAACAACCACAGAAAGTAAACATCTTTACACATCAGTGAATTCAGAGTGAAACTGCTGATAAACTCTCACCTGCACAAGAAACCAGGAGATGAGAACAGACAGCCACGGATTCCCACTACCAGACGTACGTTTAGCTGGAGACAGAAATCGCCCTGAGAGAGAGAGAGACACACACACACACACACATACACACACACACACACACATACACATACATACAAACACAGACAGAAAGACAGACTTAGAATCACAACATTAGCATCTGAAGGTCAGAAGAGTCAGATCAGGAGAATTAATCCATCCTACAGCCATCAAAATATTCAATTATTACACAAACACAGTCACACTATCATGCGCGCACACACACACACACACTAAACCAAAAACACAGTCACACACTATATATTATTTTAATATCTTTTATTTAAAAAAAAAAATTATTATACTATTACTCTACCATCAAATATTACCATAAAGTATAAAATAAATAATAAACTATAAATTGTATTTAAAATGATGTCACAGCTCTGTACAAGGCTACACATTGCCTGCACATTGTTCTTGTCATGTTTTAGACTTTGGAACACAGTATCTGTGCATTGGGTCATTTATAAACAAGGTTTACACACTGCAATTCAAATGAGCCTCATTAGAGAGTTTGTGTACATCAAGAGAAACATCAGTTAACTGACAGACGTTTACAAGTGTTTCTGTGGGTTCACCTACCGAATAGATCGTCTCGGGCCAGAGCATACAGGATGCGTGAAGCCCCAATCAGGTTACTCATGGCTGCAGACAGTGTGGAGGAATACACACCAATCGTCACCAGAGGATGCCAGACGTTTATATCTCTGAGAAAACTATARTCATACTGCAGGAGAACTCTGGTGAGAGAGAGAGAGACTCTGTTATTATACTGTTATTATATTAGATTTATCTGTTATCACAGAAGAACTATTTAACTCTCAAATCAGTTTGAAAAAATCTAAACATACAGTAATCCATATAGTGAATTAATGTAATATTTTACTTTGACTTCTAAAAGGTAGAAACAATGGCAATTATTAAAATGTAATTTAGTAATATTAAAGAGGTCATCATGTTTGTTGCCCCAAAACAATCAAAAGGAAGTAGTCCGGTGAGTAAAAAGTCAGATTTGAGCGTTCCCTTTTAAAACCTTCAGTTGTTATTGGCAACAGGTGTGACTGGATAATGTGTTGGACAGCACAGTGTTTGACTGGCATCTTACTGCTGTCACAAGCATATTGTGAGTGCAACATCCAAACATGACATCAGTTTTTAACATGGGATCATTGTAACCTGGAATATTTCCTTAAAACCAACCAACAGGCATAACTTTTACTGTGAAATGAATACAAATATGAGTCAGATCCTTCCTTTGTCCAAAGATCCTGTCTTTGTCTATCCCCACATTACTCTCTTTCCCTCCCTCTCTCTGTCTCCGTCTCTCTGGGTGAAACTCCTCTCACACATTCTTCAGTGAGTGATTTGAATAGCTTTATTGCAGCTCTATTAACTGTTATCCAAAGCAGACAAACATCTTAACACACAATTATTTCACCAGACGAGCGTCTGTCTCTCTCACTCAAACACACACACACACACACACACAGTAAGAAAGCAAGTTTACAACTGCGCACAAAATAGAAATGTCAACCGTCCATCCACCAGTGTGTGTGTGTGTGTGTGTGTGTGTGTGTGTGTGTGTGTGTGTGTGTGTGTGTGTGTAGCTGACAGCAGTGGTCAATATCTTATATTAAATATTAATTATGGTGGCAGAAACTGAGTGAATCTAAATACTCACAGCTGCCAACTAACAAAATTCAGCAGTTATTTCTCACACTCAGTTATTTGCAATGACAAAGTGAGCAGAAGTATACGGCTCAATTAATGATTGTTTTGGGGTATAAATGGGGGTATATTATTTTGAGAATAAATGGGGTTTTCTCATCCTGCTTAACGCTGTTTAAATGGAGCTGATGTTTGTTGTGCTGGAGTTACTGTTCTTACAACACTACCATCCTCCTTTAGAGTTGAAAACAAGACATGTGATGCCTAGATGTCCACTGTTTTGCACACAAGCTGTGACAACAAATAGGAGTAAAGACTGAAAGATGAACAAACAAAACATTTTCTGCATCCTCGTTTGTGATCAGAGTTTAAGTGCTGGCCAGCAGCCCACCAATAAGACGAGAGCATGCAGCAGTAGGACCGCCCACCCTGACCATCTTGAGTGTAAATGTGATGGAGAGTGAGAGGTGGTCCTGCAGTTAAGTGCTCTTGTGAGACAACTCAAGAGGGATCATTAAAAAGAATCAATAACTAACAAATGTATCACTGCTGTGTCTCTATCACTCCATCCCTCCCTCACCTCACTGCTGTCATACTGCAGTGCATACAGCGTCATACTGCCACCTGCTGTCTGACTGCAGTACTGCTTCGATGGCTGCTGACATCATTAGTTCATCACAGGACTATTATCAAACTCCTGTGAGAGTGAGAGTGTCTCACACTATCACTAATTTACAATTCACACATTATCAAACATGTCACAGGAAATCTCCACCACACCGTCTGTAATGTCACACCGTAAGCAGCCAACAGAAATGAAGAGCATATAAAACCAGCTATTTTAACCCTGTAATAATTCACATACACTCAACTTACATGAGGATAGGAATGTCACACGTAACAGTTTTCTTAGTAAAAATAGTTTTTGAATACAGATAAAAAAGATGCATCCTGTTACATAAGATATTTAGAGAATAATTATTGTACACTGCCAAAGTACAGCTATAAAAACACTTTTGTTTAAGTTAAATTATTTTATTAAGAAACTTCATTTCTGTTTTTTGTGTAAAAGTGAAACTATGAACATTATTCTTCGAGTGGTCATTTCAGTCTATATTTGAAACTCGAGAAAGTTCTGAACACAAAACACTGAAACCTAACATCTGAAATACCTTCTGTGTCACTTAACAGAGAAACCTTTCTTCCCATAACACACACACACACACACACACTCCTCAGACAGGTCACATGGGAGGGATCACATGAGAGTAGTTAAGATGTGCGTGTACACACACACACACACACACACACACACACACACACACACACACACACATTATTTTTTGATCCATGAATTGATCCCATGACACACAAGCACAGTCACACACACAATCAACATGCTTGACCTGGAAGATCTGCATTAACCTAAATAAAATCTGAATTGAATATGAAATGAATCTGTGGCCAGTTGCATAAATAGTTTAGACTAGTTCTATAGATTAGTCATCTATTGTTTTTCTTTAAGACTGATCATAACGTTTTACGTTACATGAAAAGATAGATCAGTCTAATCTGAAATAAATGATTTTAGTCCTAATTGACCACTAGTTAGTCAGAAAAGTTCTTAAGACACCGTCTAAATTTAGTGGCTATGTTTATGGAACAGAGCCCTAAACTCAGACTGGGCAGATGTGAGCTACTGATTGTGATTCACTTTCATACCACAGTGTGCGTGTGTGTGTGTGTGTGTGTGTGTGTGTGCATTCGCCACCTGTCACAGGTGCAGGAGATCAGAAAACTCAGCAGGTTGTAGATGATGAAGGTGAAGATGACGGCTGTAATAGTTCCACGAGGTATTGAGTAGCTGGGGCTCTTAAGATCACCTGACATGCACACACACTTCATTAGGCTTTACCTGCAGAAAACACTAGTAAAAGCTGCTAAACATTAGTAATGTCAGCTCTCACCGGACATGTTTGATCCAGCCATGATTCCAGTACAACCATTAAACATCACCGCAAAGACCGTCGCAAATGACATCATCACTTCAGTAGTGTAGTCCATTGTGTAGTTAGCTGAACACACACACAGAAGAGTAACAAAAGTCCTGTCAGCAATTCTGTGTGAGTCTAATAATAACCTTTTCCTTTCCTAAAGCTTTAGCAATACACCTGTAGCTCAGTGGTTAGAGCATGGCATTAACAATGCCAAGGTTATGGGTTCGATCCCAGGGATTGCACATACTCAGAAACAATGTATAGCATATTGTACTGTGAGTACAACAATGTATTTACTGTAAAGCTGACAAACCGTGAAAACAGCTACAGAAATAAACATAAATTACGTTAACATAAATTGAACCCTTATGGTCCTTCATTTAGAAAGTGGATTGTTCTTTTAAGAAGTGTGTGTCTGTCTATGTGTGTGTGTTTGTTCATGTCTGTCTGTTTCACTAAATTAAAACTGAAAGTCTTTCTGGCCAACCAGACTTGAAATAACAAGTGAAACTGGTAACTCCGCAGCTCATTCACAGAACATTCCAGTGTGTGGAAAGCACCAGACACATTGTGACTGTAACAGCTCTCTTACCCGGCAGGTTGCTCATTAGTGTGTCAAATTTAAAGCCGGTGAAGTTTGCTCTCGTCGGACCGACACTCGTGTTTCTGGTGGTCAGATCAATCACACGCGGCTGGACCACAAAGAAACTGATGAAGATGCTCCCCAGAGCCACCATGACAATGATGAAGATGAGGAAGGTGGCTTTCGCGTAGATATGAGCCCCAATCAAACACACCAGCAAACACAGCAGCAAAATCACTGAGGCATAAAGCAAAGACCACCAGTAACCACTCGGCAACACTGCATACCGGGAGAGAGACAATGACGAGCCACCTAAAAGACAGACGGAGAGATAAACACAGATCTTCCTGTGTTTTTTTGCCAATAATTGCCAATATTTGCAATATGTAATACTGTATATAATATCATAAAATGATTTTATAACATGTCAGTTATTACGCTCCAACATGTCAGTGTTGTTAATTAGTGGTTAATCATGCACCCTCTCACACGCGTCCCCTCACACAGTACCTTCTGGGATTCCAAAGGTTGTGAGAACGGCCTCCACCAGCCCCAGCACATAAAGAGCACTGCCACAAACATTAGCCAGAAAGAACATGAGACCAATACTTCCCCCAACCTCTGGACCCAGAGCACGACTGATCATATCTGCAAACACAGCTGAGGAAATGAAACGGAACTGTTTGTGTTACACTTCAAATACAGCAACAGATTCTTAAGAAATGTGCGACTGGACCAGTGATACAGTGTGTGTGTGTGTTTGTGTGTGTGTGTGTGTGTAGGATACAGTAGGCTCCTCCAGCATCCAGTGATACAGTGTGTGTGTGTGTTTGTGTGTGTGTGTGTGTAGGATACAGTAGGCTCCTCCAGCATCCAGTGATACAGTGTGTGTGTGTGTGTGTGTGTGTGTGTGTAGGATACAGTAGGCTCCTCCAGCATCCAGTGCGCCATTGGTTGAGATGGCACACACAGACAGAACCGTCATACTGATGATGAAATAAGCCACCAGCAGCATCGCTATAGTCTGATAGAGACCACACTGACCCACCACAAAACCTGCAACACAATCACAACACCTGTTACACACACACCTGTTACACAAACACACACTACACAATCACAACACCTGTTACACACACACCTGTTACACAAACACTTACAACCCAATCACAACACCTGTTACACAAACACACACTATACAATCACAACACCTGTTACACACACACAAACCACACACACACAACCCATTCACAACACCTGTTACACAAACAAAGACCACACACGCACAACCCAACACAACATCTGTTGCACAACACACACACACACAGATCACCTGTTCTACTGCACACTCCAAACTCATTAACCATTAACACAGGCACACGCGTCTAAATGCAAGAATCGGTTTCGTTAACATTACTAATGCGTTATCATGCTAGAAGTGTAAGTCAAAGCTTTAATGGTTTCATGGTACAGTGCTGCCTTACAAACAAACATTTCCACTTTTCCTTTCCAAGCAGGAATTATAATGTTTTTCTCTCTCTCTCACTCTCACACACACACACACCCTCTCACACACACCCTCTCACACACACCCTCTCACACACACCCTCTCACACACACCCTCTCACACACACCCTCTCACACACACGCTCACACACACACACACACACACACACACCCTCTCACACACACACTAGATTTTACTTGGTTTAAAGCACATTCCAGCATGCAACATCTATCCACTGTCCGTGTGTTTACTTAAGCATATATCGGGGACAAATTTGTACCCAAAAATCTGCAAAAAAAATGAGTAAAACCTCTTTTTAGGGAGGCCCTCATTGTAAAAACACTATAAAAATATAGCAAATACATTTTTTTTATTGTAAAAAAAAGTTTTCTGTCAGTGTGGATTTGGGTTGGGTTATATTGTTTATAACTAGCTGTGTATAAAAACAATAGTGAATGGAATGTCCACATTTCGATAGATAAGTAAACATGTGTGTAATTTCACATGCTTGTCACGTGACACACAAATCATTATATAAACAATAACATCATTGCTTACCGCAGTGGGCCTTGCACTGAACTAGAGAGCTTAAAACACACAGAACAAATACAAAAATCATGTTACATAGAAAAAAAACACATTTCAGAGTTGATCTTCTGTGTGTGTGTGTGTGTGTGTGTGTCATGAGAGCAGGATAACCAGAATAATGACAGCACATACCAGCAACAGCAGAAACACTACAGTTATTCCAAACAGACATTACTAACAATAATACTGTAATAAAAATACCATTATCATATTCATATAACACAGCATAAATACTGTGCTCCAATATCCTTCAATATCATGACAGGGCACTTGGGTGTAAAGAAACTGAACTCTGGACTGAACATCTCCTGCGTATAATGATGAAACATTCAAGGTGTGACCTCACGCTGATGACATCACACCCATTAGTGACATCATCACAGTTCTCTGAGGTCACCTCTGGATGAACTAAAGGAGCAGACAGACATGTGTATGTCATGATAAACTTCATGTGTGTCAGGAGATGTTTGTGTTCAGTCCCAGCAGTTTTTCACACTGTGAGTGAAAGCAGTAAATGAGTGACAGCCCGACCTTATTAAACTGCCAATGTAAAGAGCAGTAACAATAATAACAAACACATGACAGAGACATGTTACCTGATTCAGAGAAGAGACACACTTACACACGCACACACAGACACACAGACACACTTACACTCACACACAGACACACTTACACACTCACACACAGACACACTTACACACTCACACACAGACACACAACATTCTGCAGAAGCCAAACTTTTTCCACTTGTACTGTTTCATAAACACCCAACTGTAATTCAAAACAATAATACAGGTGACACACCTATC
>JAZGTJ010019176.1:0-11048 GCA_036877575.1 Botia almorhae | reverse complement strand
GTGAGTTTATTACACACTTATTATATGTACCGTTTTATGTTAGTTTAAACATACCTAAAATTAAAGTTCCAGTTAGAACCAAGACTAAATTTGTAGGGCGTTTAAATCCCTTCATTCCTCAACAGAGCGTCGCAGTAGTGCTGTTTTCGTGATTAAAAACCTTGATGCTGTAGTTTTCCTCCGATCAGTGGTTCTTTAAAGCAAGTTATTTAACTTTAGAACCCTATGCAGCAGTGCTTCTGATAAGAAGTGGTTCATGCTGAACTTTTATAAACGTGACATTTGTTTGCATTTTACACTTTAAAAGGCTTTTAAAAGGTTTTTGTTGGGCCGTGTGGGTTTACCAACAAACCCTTTAACATACACTGAAACGTTTTGTTGCCTCTAGCGTTCTTTGCAGTGGAAAATGTTATACTAACAATAATAATGGAAAAAGGAAAGGTTCTTAAAAGAGGGGCCAACAATAGTTCTTGTATGGCATTGCTGCAAAGAACCTTTTAAGCACCTTTATTTTGAAGAGTGTATGAGCAGGAGGTCTGATTCAGAAATCTTCAGCAGTTGCTCTGAATCAAACTGGTGAGGGAACAGATCTGATCATCATTTTAGGGTTTGGCAGCTGAGAACACAGGCTGATAAACCTGCTAATGTTCCTCTTTGTCTTTTTATTTGTAGGCACAGAACTTTGCATATCTGAGAGCCACACACAGTGAGTTATTTCCTAATAAAATGCTTTTTTTAAATCATTTTTGTGTAATATAAATGTATAAAGCCATTCTTTCTGTTTAAATTCTGTATTAAATACATGTTAAGCTCTGAACAGTGAATTTATGGTATTCATTTTAAAACTGTCTGTAGTCATTTTAAAGCCATCTGTGTTTCCTGGAATTGAACCTGTGAATTTGGTACATAAGTTTGACTCATGTCAGGCACGCACCCTGTCAACAGAGCTTTTCAACAGCTTTTTGTCAACAGAACTCGTATTTAACCCAGAATATGTCTTCAAACATTTGCTCCATCAGCAACAGAGTCGTGACTGACTGTGTCTCTTTGTCGCCGCCCTGCAGGTGAACTGAGGAAAGGCGTGATGGAGTGGGAAACTATCGCGTATGGTGAGGGTCAGTCCATTGGCTCTCTGTACAGATATGAGAAACAACAGAGAGTTCTGAACGTGCTCTCCAGTGGAAGCTATTTCCTGTACGTCCAGCTCACCTTCTCCTGCACGCACATCTGTCCATCCGCTCGCTTCACTGTCAGCTTTTACGATCAGCGTGACGAACAGCAGCTGACCTGTGTGGTGTCGCTGTCAGCGCAGCCCAGCGCTGGCAGAATGCAACCAGTCACCCAGATGTGCTGGCGCGTGGTCACCCTCCTGGATAAGGAAAGTCATCTCTTGGCTAAAGCAGAGTTTTCTAAACAATTGGAAAACTGGAAACTGGAGCTCAATGACTCTGGCTTTGGAATGTTTCTGGTTGACAGATGAGTAGAAGTGTGAGGTTGTCGCTTAGAACCGTGAGGAACTGAACAGAACAACAGTGCACAGCTGTGAGGTCGCAGGTTTCGACATTCATCCGCACTTTTATCTTCTCAGGATTGTGTTTCACACTGTTGAGATTGTTGAGCAGGTCTGTATGGACTTATTTACTGCATACAGAGTTATTTAATTCTGCATGGACTGACAAATATAAGCAATGATTTCTAAGCACTATTTATAATTTAAATATATTTATATGTGTTAAACATTTGAAAAAGAATGATATTTATACTGTATTTTGTGTATACTGTACATACTGTTTAGAAATGTGTTGGTTTTAATTGATTGTAGATATCACTACATAGAAGCAGTGCCCAAGCGACACTGAATGCTTCTTGAAGTGTGGCTAATTCTCACAGGTTGAGTTTACTGTATGAGGTGTATTACTGAAAACAGTATGTGACATGCACAGTAACACTTACTAGTGTACTAACTAGTGTACCTGTAGTAATTCATCAATCTCTGTTCAGTCTATAAGGTGACAGAAGGTTTAGCAATGTTGTAGTCGTGTGTCTAAGTTTTAAAGTAAAAAAAAGATACAGATGCACGAGACTCTCATAAAACAAACACACATACATTTGTGTTGTGTTGTGTTGAGCTGTTTTTAATGCTACCAAACTCAGGAACTCTAGAGATGAATGTAACAGGGGGAGGACAGTTCTGATGTGCTTTCTTTTGTATACTGGGAAAGTTTAATAAAAGCAAAATGTTCATGTGACACATTTGTGGGTGTTTTCCGAGGCAAGAACGAGAAGAGCAGATTATTATTAGTTCTTGTAATCTGCTCCAAGTGAAGCTCTTCAGATTGTAATATTGCTCACAGGCTGAATTCATCTCATTCAGCTAGTATCAACTTTGTCTCAGATTGTTCTCTTAATGTTTTTGAAGAACAATGAAGACAGACACAATCTGGTTAATTGTTGACATTGTTAGATGTATGAAGTTGGTAAGGAATGTTTATATTGATTTCTTTACATTTCATTGAAGACATTGTTGAGATCTTTTCTAAAGCTCTAGAGGAGATGTGGAAGGTGCTGTTTATTCTTTAGGGGAAAGAATTTAGATATTAAAGAAATCTCATTTGTCATCTTTCTTTTCTGTGAGCGAGACTTCTGCAGATTGTCCAAGAGGAAAGTTCTGCCATCATCTGCGTCACTTACTGTCAGAGCTGCTGAGGTGGTTTCAGTTCTGACCACACAACGACACTTCGGCACTCACTACGCAAACACACACACACACACACACACACGGCCTTATTTCCAGACATTGAGAAGCTTATCAGCAGAAACATTTAATTATTCACAATTAAGGATCGGGAAACAGCACGAGTGATTTTAAGAGTTATTTTATGTCTAAATGGAATTTAGCATTAAAGTGTGCTACTGGTTTACATCTTTTAAACTATAAATAACTATACTTTCAGTCCACTTTTATTAACTTCTCAGAAATATACTTTATGTACTCAGAAAACGTAGTTGTAAACTCAATGTTTACTACTGTTACACAAAGTATATATTTAAAAGTGCACTTTTATAAACTAGAAAGGGAGCCAATAAGTAGTATGGAAACAGTTCACTTACATAAATATAACATTCACTTACATAAATATAACATGTTTAAAATATACTTGAGCTTTGTATAAAGAAGTGCTGACATTATTCTTTGAGACGCTTACACAAACAACAGAAGTGTAACTGATTTACCAGCCAAACACATGGCCAACAAACACGCCACTAAATATTATATTAATATTAACACATTACAGTAACAGCTGAATTAAAACACTGTATAAGACGCAAACTTTAAGGTCAAAAACTATATATCTAGGGGATGTGTTTTACTCCATGTGTAAAGTTGATGAGGAAATGTATTTAGCTGCTTTTCACATGCTGAAGCCGGTGTATGTAAAACAACCATGTTGTCAGCCCTGAAACAGCTCCACATATAAATCCCATGTGACAGAGCCCCAGATGAAGTGCATGTGTGTGTTTAAGTTTGATGAATTCTTTCCATCTTAGCATAAATCCTCCTTGTTTTGTTTTCATTTCTTACACTCACAAGAGACCAACACACACGCTGAGATTTCACTGTGACTACAAACACAGTAGAACATCAAGCCTGTGTGCCTGTGAAATGCTTTAGATGATCAGATATACACATGGATTCATTTGGAGTGATCTGTGAGTCTCAGATCTTGCTGAAGTCTCCGGCTCATGCAAGCACATCCTGTGACTATAGTCACACATATTTATTTCCAGATGGCTCTACTGGCCTCCATTAGTTTCAGTGCTGAGGAACTTAGTTGTACAATATCATCAACACATTGATACACAGCAGTGCTGCAGACCTGAGAAATGTTCATAACATAATCATTCAAAACACACAATATACAATCATTTGTATATTGTCATCAAGTAAGTTCTCAACACATGCTGTGATGTGTGCAGAAAATTGATTTTCTGTCTTTCTCTCAAAATGGAAAAAATAATGTAAAGAAATAAACCAGAGGAAAGAAATAGCAGTTGTTTGGTTTGTTTGTTTGTGGTGACAGCAGGTTTCTGGAAACTTCCTCTGCAATGCAGAAATGCGCTGAGTAAGGAAAATGCAACTCCCCGCCCAAAAAAAAACCTGTTTCTGTGTGTCATCCCTTTTCCGTCTTACACCACATCCTGTCTCACTCTGTCTTTATTTCTATGCTCTCTCTCTCTCTCTCTCTCTGTGCTCCCTCCACCTCCCCTCCATCTGTCAATCTCTCTCTCCTTTTTTCATTCTCCGTGCAGCAGGTTGGAATTGGCCCTGAGAGAAAATAAGGAACCGGTTTTCTCAATGTCTTGTACACAAGAACAAAAACTGCATCTTCAACAATAATAAATAAATAATAAATAAATAAATGTGAAAATAAAAAACAAATACACAAATGATAAAATAAAAGTGTAAATGCTCAAATGCTTTTACATTACTTTGCAAACATATATTTCTTATACTCCTAATTCATTATACTCTTCAAAACATGTCTACTGTAATTAGTTCAATTAGATTTAAAAATAAGATTTTTATATGGAAGATAGGACATTTGGAGGTAACATGCTACGTTTCATAAATATGTTTATTGAAACAGGAGATTCAATTTTTTATCATCCACATCATCTCAGATGACAGCTGTAGTTCACAGGAGAAGAACTCTAATAAATCAAATAAACACATACGTTCCTCTGAGTTTTATACTGGGTTTGCAAATAAACATGTATCTGCCCAAGTACAAGAATATTTGGTCATAAAGACAACACATGTCTTGTGAGCTCACACCAGCTAAATAGAAGCATCAGTTATGTGGTTTATTATTGGTTAATTATCTGAACTGATCTCTGATAAACACGCTAGGAGTAATTTACTGTAACCTTCCAAACATGTCTACTGTTCTGTTGTTTTGAGTAGTGTTATTATGCTAGGCGTTATTGTGAAGGAATACTATGAAACTTGTACTTCATTCAAGTCACATTATTAAAGTCACAAGGCCTTTGACTCTTTGGGTTTACAAATCATACATGTTGTTCCAGCTGTAAAGTTATTGTGGAAATGTTTTATCAGGTATGGTTTTAAACATGTATATGCATGTATATGATCATTTAGATGACATTTTTATACATTTCCATATGGACTACGAAATCAGTGCTACGTAACACATGATATGATATGACTTTTTGCACAAGTCACAGAACTCAAGCCAATACGACAGATGTGTCATTGTGTCACAAAATGAAGCTAAAAGTGTCTCTGTTCACATACTTACATTGTATACATACATCAAATATGTTTTATGCATTAGGAATCAATCAGTGTCAAAATAAGCTTACTGCAGTAAAATTGAGTCTGATAAAAGGTCATAATAAAAGCATAAAATGCATAAAAAACATGAACTTTAATTCACACAAAGACATGTAAGATACAGCGATATATATAACATCATGTACCTGTACATGTTTTTCTTTCATCTAAATGAATGATTCTAGTGTCAGACATCAAACTGCAACTCAACGCACTACAGAAGCATGAAAAGGTCCTTAAACCCAAACATTTATTAATATTATAATAAAGTGTAAAATTATTTACATGACGAGTTAAAAAAGAGAATCTAGTTTTTTAAAATGCTTTTAGCAGCCTGACAAATTATCTTAAGTTTTCATTTCTAAATATTTCTTGAGTTTTCATGGTTTTCTGCAGCTAATAATTCACGTTTTGTTTAAATCATGTTTGTCCTCATTACAGTGAAACTGTGTTTCATGTAGCTTTGCACAGTTTTGTTTACAATTTTTGAGGATGACGTCACCTGCCCAAAATCTAATTCTGCTGATCTCTGTCACACACATTAAATCAGAAAATCAGAAAACTCCATTAAAGCTCATTCTCAAAACTTTCTACTCATACCATTAACAGGATGCTGAATAATTTCCTAAAAATGACTCCTCACAACACAATCAGGCTAAATAAAATACAAAAATGGTGAAAATATGAGAACTGTGTTTTAATATTTACAGAACAATGTCTAAGGACCAAACCCAGATCCCAAACCAAGAGGAGTATGTTTCAAAATAGGAGTGTGTTGTGTGTGTGTGTGGGCACATGTGTTTTGTGGTTTCTGGCAGCAGAACATGTCAGTGGATCTTGAAAGCACCAAAGAAGTTTTCTGAAGCTTCTCCATACACTCGTGAGTAATTATTGATCTGAACATACACACTGTCACCTTTATTCATGTGGAAGATTCCGCCCAGGTAACTGTTGCTATGCTGAAGCATCGACTGGCTTTTGTGAAAGTTGCAAAGATACCTACACGACAGTCACATGTACAAAAAACAATCAAATTACATTAACGAGCTTTACGCACACTACATTTATATTAAAACAGTGGCCAGTAACCATCCATCCACCATTTGTGCACTGGACTAAAAAATGACCACAATTATTAGCGAATAATCAGAATAAATTATACTGTGATAAAAGTTAAGAATGTTATTTTTGTCAAATTTTGGTTGGCTTAATTCCCTTTGAGATCGTAAGCTGGGGTGGAAAAGACCTTTGGTTTTAAAACAACCTTTGGTTTACATCACAGCCATAAACATGATTTGCAACTTGTCATTCTATCATTTAATTAAATCTGCATTGTTTATTTTAGGAGAGCACTAGAAGCTCAATGAACGTGGAGATACCTGGAACTCTGCATCAGCTGCATGGGCTTGAAGCTGTACCTGCCTGTGCAGCACATCACCTGATGCTTCAGGAAACTGCAGTTCTCCATGTAGGAGATTTTGGAGAAGATGTAATAATATCCCTCCTGTTCAATGTAAAGACTGTTGTTCTTGAGTTCCAGACCTCTCACAAACGTGGGGAAAACATCAGATGTCCAGTGGAAGCCCCCGTGTTCTCCTAGAGCAACACACACACACATTAATGCAGAAGCTGATAAATCATCCTGATTTTGAGGATTTTTTAATCAGGGCGTCTCTAGAGCACCTCTATATAATTTCATGGTAATGTGTCTGATTGATATATATCAATATTTTGTTATTTTTGCTGTAACAGTAACATAAAACAATACACAGACACTTATTTGTCATAAGAGCTGAATGTGAATCTGTGTGTCCACAGTGTGTGTGTGAGTGTGTGTGTGTGTGTGTGTTTCATACTTTGCAAAAATGCTGCAGGTTTGCTTTCAGCTTGTGGATTTTGTCCAGGAAAATTTTTATTAAAATCTGTTCAGGAGACAAACACAATGAACACTCAACACATTTAATAACAGGATGACACATCTGTGTGTGTGTGCATGTGTGTTTACCAACCATATGTACTAGGAGGTAGGTCCTTCTCTCCCTGTTAAAAATATTTAGATTTATATTAATATGATGCACAAATGTTTTACACAAACACACGCACACCTGTAGGGAACTTACTTTTATATATTCCACTTTAGGAATCTCTGACGACGCCTATAATGAGAAAAAATATTATTTTACACAACAAAGTGAATTTTACTGAGAAATTACAGCTACTGTCTTTTTAATTATTATGTTAATATACTTGATCTCAGTTTAATATGAGGAGTCAACTATAGAGAATATATTTATATAGAGTTTTTATTACACTGACAATTCTTTATTCTGTGCAGAATTTCAAACAGACCCAACAGTAACATTTGCTCAACCAATCAAAACTACAGGACCAGCAGAGAGCTGCGGGGATGACGTATTTTTGTAGTCCAGCCTGGAAGTTAGCTTCACATGGGTTCCCTTGACAAAAAGTCAGTGGAATTTTTCCATAGAATAGTATTTTTCCAACTCTTTATAAACTCTCTAAACTTTATAATAAACATGTTTGCTGATAAAGAGCTACTCTGCGATTGATCTTCATTCACATTATTTGAGGAATTGTGTCCACTGCATTATTATTTTATTATTTTCATGCATGATGACATTTAATGTCCCCAACAACATATGTAGTCATGTATTTATATTTATGCCTTTTCAAGACACAGAAAAGCTTAAAGAAGTCACAAGTGGCGTGTTTTATGTTGTACAATAAAACGTGAAAATATTCTGAGCTTGTGTTTACCACAGACCTTATTTCAGGCGTTTAACCAGAAACTCATGAAAAGTTCTTCTGGAAGAGAGAACCGGAAGTACTAAAATGCTAACTCATCCCCTGCAGCTTTCTATGGCAGATGTGTTTGTGAAAACGGATCTTTTTGTGTGTGTTTTGTGATACTAGTGGAACAGAGTTCATCTGTCATTAACTTGGTTAAAGCTTTAACCAGAGGTGTCACTCTCGGGAATACTAGAATTAAATTTCACATAATCCCACTCACCTGGACTGATTGAACTACACCTGTTCCTCATTACCCAAGCTACTTAAGATATCAGTTCTTTGTGAAGTCTTGTTTGATGAACATTTGTATTGTATATCTCTAAATTGTATATGTAAAGAAGTGTAAGGAAAAGGAGACAGAAAGGGAAAAAAATAACACTGAGCCTTGTATGTATGTAGCTAAAGTGACAACAACCCTCTCTTTATTCTAATTTATCAACTCACAATTATATTCATATATTTAGCAAATACATTTGTCAATATTTTGTTGTCTCTCTCTCACACACTCACTGTCTCTCTCTCTTTGATGCAATTAGTTTAAGTCAAGAATGTCCAAACTTTACATCAGTATGATCAAACAGATTTTAAACTAAAAAACTAATTTTAACTTAAATTTGAGCTCCAACAACATGTAATGGGAGAGAAAAGGATCAGAAATCTGCAAATACACACTTGCATGAGCTCACCATGAGTCTGCTGTGGAGGTGATAGATGAACCCGGCCTCTATACAGATGCCCAGCAGGGCGACACCCAGAAGCAGGTAAACAAGAGAGAGCCAATGGGCATCCAGCTTCACCTGAGGTGGGGTGGCCAGAGCTTGACTGTCCACCACAAACATCTGAGGGCAGTGTCCTTTAACATCTCTGTCTTTATCTCCAGCTGAGTATGTCATGCTGATCCAGAACTGATGAATGATGCACACAAAACCCCACCTGCAGACAGAAACCTCCTCAGCATGTGTTCAGCGTGGCCCCGGTCCCTCCACAGATGTTAGCGAACAACGGAATAAACGAGGAGGAATGAATAAAGTGAAGGTGTGTGTTTCTTCTTCACTTTAGTACCTGTTGAGACACCATGATAAATGATTGTCACTCAGACCTAATCAGGTGAGAATCTGACCTGCAACCTCGTTGGAGAGTAACTAAACATGCTCTGACCCTGAAGTTTACAGCAGACTCAAGGTGACCGCCCACTGCTGCCCACAGATTGAGAGACTGAGAGAGCAACAGAAACTGAGAGAGAGGGAGAGAGAGTAGGGAGGAGTTCAATGGGGGAAAGAAACTAAAATGAGGAAGTTTTTTGTCTGTATGATGATAATTGTGTGTGTGTGTGTGTTCTGAATTGTACAGCACTTTTTAATAAACATTTAGTTATCACACTAAAGAAAATATTCCTCATGACTTGTCTTTGTCTTCTTTTGTCTTGTCTTTCAATGAATATATATAAAGATTCTTTAAAAAATATGCATTTAGTTGTTTTCAGAGACTATATCTTAGCTATAAGTTTAGTCTTGTGACACCAGCAAAGTTTTACTAGTAGGTTTTTTCACAGTTCAAATCATCTACCTGTGAAAACAATTAGGAATAAGGAAGTTTCATTTATCATTGTAATTAATACAGCATCCTAGCTACTAATTTATTTAACAGAAATTAAACATGATACATGATTTAATTAAAAAAACCTCTTTAAAATTAATTTATTATGAAATGGTAAATATGTCTATTTGAAGTAACCTCATTCTGACTGTGGCACAGGTCCTAAAATGATGTCTTGCATATGTCTGTCTTTATGCATGAAAAGATCAAATCTTACACACACATTACACACACACAGTTATACAACAGTCGGGAGTAAAACAGACACAGTTTAGGTGACCACAGTCTGGTTTATCTGATGACCTAGAGTCTAGCTGCAGACTTGCATGCTCAGACACCTGCGCTCCCTTTGCAAGTTATGTCACTTGCAGGCGACACCTCCACTCTCTGCTGCCTGTGACATTACTTACAATCGACATAAACCAAAAATGTGTCCAGTCACTCATCCGCATTGCCAAGAGACAAAACGCTGTAATGAAGATTCATCACTTTAGAAGTACAGGGATTTGTTTTGCAGGTTGTGTTTTTCCTATAATATTATCTTTATATAATTCATATATTTAGCATTTAACTTAGCTATGACTGTTGTAATGGCTATAACAGAAAAGCTTATGATTATCGAGTATGTCTAATCAAGTCCAAGCTTAGCTTTGTTGTCTTCCAGAACTGATGAATGATGCACTGATGAATTGGCTCATTGCCTCTTAGGCCAAATGTTTAATGCACTCTCTCGCTTTGTTAGTGCCTTTGGATAAAAGCATACAACAGCAAGCTACTAAATATATAAATGTAAATGTAAAATCTTAATAAAACTTTACAGAAGTCTCTTAGTTTTAATGAAGGCTCTGAAATTTGATGAAAGTATTGAGTTTTAAATGCACATTTATGCATTTGGTAGATGTTTTTATCCAAATCAACTTACAGTACATTAAAATAATGCATTTTATCAGGATGGCTTCGCTTGTAATCAAACCCATGACCATTGCGCTACTAACACAATGCTCTACCAACTGAGCTACAGGTAAACCTCTAGAGAGGGCTTCTGAGTTTTGATGAAGGTTCTATTATTTGGTTAAGGATCTCGGAGTGATTTGACTGTGCCGCCATCTAGTGGCAGCAAGCATAAATAACACTGTTAGTGTCGACACAACACCTCACATTGACTGCTGCTGTTTCTACAGTCACCGTTCAGTGAAAGTGTATATTTCCTTTTTACACAAACCTTTAAAGCAAAACATCATTTGACAGATTCATAAGATCTTCAGAGAGCAAAAGCCTTACCAGT
>JAZGTJ010019175.1:0-11048 GCA_036877575.1 Botia almorhae | reverse complement strand
GTTCCTCTTTCTTTAGCTGATCTTCCTCAAATTTATTCATCAGCGATTCCACCACCACCATCATGGTCTGTTTCAGCGTTTGCATCATCTGTTTATACCTACAAATAATTGAAAAAAGTCAAAGGTAATCTTTACTGTGGCACGTCATGACCATGATACCATTTTAACATCAAGAAACACATTGCAGTTCATCATAAACAGCCCATACTGTGTGGACTCTCTAGTCTTCTTTGTAACAGCATGAACCAGCGTGTCCTGCCCCGAGCCGACAGTGTGACCATCACCCCTGGTAAAATTCTCGGTCTCCTCTTCGATGACAGCTCCCAGGCTGCTCTCCACATACGCCCTCAGATACTTCACAAACTCATAGCTGAGAAACAGAAAGCAGGGCGTGAAAAAACAGCAAACACCATCAGCCTTAGCACGTGATGGAAGAGTCGGGTCTCGCACTTGTGGAAGTTCTTGTCGGTTTCCTCCAGGTGAAGCAAGATTTCTTCTGCACATTCCACGGATGGTGCTCCTGAGATTCTGTCTTTCACACTTTTGAGGAGCTCTCTCAGCAGGCACTGGAGCTCTGCCTCGTCTTCAGTGGAGAACTGAGACATCGCTCCTCGGGGGTGTGATCCGCTCGGCTCTACAGGAGATCTACTGCTTAAAGAGACAAGGTGTTAACCGAGTTGTGTTTGGTCCTGTAGTAACAGTGGAGGGAACTAAACTCTGCCGTAGAAGATGGACGCCAAGAAAACTGCATCTCAGCCTGGCAAGATCTACACTGTACACAATATGCATAAACAGATATTGAGAGAAACATTGCATTTCTCATAGCATACACAACAGTAACTAATACATACAGTTATCACTAAATTTTAAATACCGTTATAATAACAATTAAGACTGACCACCGTATCGGAGTAATACATCAAAAATGAGATCTGTTATATATGAATGTGCTTATATGTAATATCCATACTGCTATTTATAACATTTTAGATGCTTTTAATGAAGACTATGATATTAATCTACAAATAAACACAACTATGTAGCAAACACATGCACATCACCGCATCGGCTATTTTAAACACTACCTGCTGTATTCTCACGTTGTTCAAGCAGACTAGATCCACAGCTTCCAAAACATCGGAAATTATTAATAATCGTGCGTCTTACAATGCACAAAGCTGTATGTCAATATGCTTAGCATCCGTTTCTATGGAAACAAGACCAGCTGAGACGACGGGTCCGCTATACCGCTGCACAGGCTCCGTCTTCTGGACAAAAAATCTCCGTGGTACAACAATAGAAATGTACGTGTGGCTCCTAATACCGAATAAACTTTAATAAAGGAGACTGCCAGAGAAACGAAGGGGAAAATGCGATGCTTTCATGCGCCGGACGCTGACTGAAGCGGCTTGGGTTGATCACGTGACGTGTTTGATCACATGATCACTTCTCTTCCGTGTTTCGTTGGTCACACGTGACGGCAGACAAGAGCGGAGATCTTTCTGGCGAAATTGTACTCGCATTGAGGTTTAAAAGAAGCATACCTAACCTGGTTGGGTGTAAATAAATAACCAACACTAATTTATCCCGTTGTCAGGGTGTTTAGAGTAAAGGATTGTACATATTTCGTTTAACGATGGCCGCTGTTGACAGCTTCCATCTTTTGTATAGAGAAATGGCCAGATCGTGCAGTTGTTACGTTGAAACGCTGGCACTCGTGGGTGCGTGTTACACAGCCAGCAAGGCTGTGATATTTATACGAGACTGTTATAGCCTCATAAGACTTCATTTTATTCCTCGTCTTGTTTATAGGGATCTTAGTAAGCAGTATGGAGAATGGGCTGTCATTTGTGGTACGTTCAAAATGAGTCATTGATTCATCCTGTTGTATTACATGTGTCCTACGTGTTAGTCTATTTAAATGTATGGGTTTATCTAACAACTTGTTTCAAATTTAGTGTTAATGCAGACCATTGTATCCCCCTTTTTGCACAGGTGCTTCAGAGACGATAGGCAAAGCGTACACAGAAGAACTGGCTAGGCATGGCATCCGTGTGATTTTGATTAGCCGTGATATCAGCAGCGTGGCTGACACTGCCAGGCATATCACAGACACGTATGGGGTTGAGGTTGTTGTGATCGAGGCTGATTTCAGTCAAGGTCCCTCCGCCTGCAAACCTTTAAGCGATGCCATGCGCGGTAAAGATATTGGATTCGTCATTAACACACTGGATGGGTCTCTGGAGCTCACCGGAGACTTTCTGGGCCTGTCTGAAACTGCAATGTGGGACACTCTCAGTAAAAATATAGTTTCCACCACTCTTGCCACTCGTCTTGTTCTGGCCACTATGCTAAAGAGGGGGAAAGGAGCTGTGGTCAACATTTCCACTGGGGGCTGCTTTCGTCCCACACCTGGAAAAGCTTGCCTCTCTGCATCCACAGTCAGTTTTCATATTACCCATAATGCACCACTGTATTCTGCTGCCACACATTTGAGCATCATCTTATCAGTTTTATAATCCTTTACTTTGTATTCTAATTTACTGCGTGTTGAATTCCGCACAGGCGTTTCTCGATGCCTTCAGCAGTGCTCTGCACTATGAATATGGTCACAGAGGAATCTTTGTGCAGAGTTTGCTGCCTTTAAGAGTCGCATCTCAAAGACCCGATGACTGCGGCGCTGCCGGTTGGCTCGTTCCAAGTCCACAAGTGTACGCAAGCCATGCTGTTTCAACTTTGGGCATCTCTCATAGGACCACAGGATACTGGGCCCACACCATCCAGGTACAATTCAAAGAGCCATTCCAGTGGATTGTAATGTGAGGTTATACAGTTAGCGTGATTTTTATCTTGTTTCCTCTAGTTTCGGCTGGTGCAATGCTTGCCAGAGTGGATATGGATGCTGGGGACGCGTGTATTCACAAGTACCACCTGACGGGGAACATCCTGGCTCTTGACAAAAGTGTTACATCACCATGTCCCCTTACCGCATTCATACTGACATCTGAGTGTAACCCTTCTGCTTTTCAAAATATTTGTTTGCATCATATTTTTTAGTAGGTGGTTTAAAGGTTTGAATATTTGAAGACTGTTGTGTCAGATGGCTTATTTTGGAATCATACATTAAGAAGAACAGCTTTGTAACATAGTATTTATTTAAACTATTATGGTTTTTGAGTATACTGGCTATACTCGGCTATGGGTTGTTTTCTTGATTGTAGTGATTACAAATCATCAATAAAAATCTGTGTCAAAACTCCAAGCCTCAACGTTTAAATAAAACCTTTTAAAGTTTCATTTTAAAACTGGTGCTAAGAAACTGCTGTTTAGTAAAAGGATTTTGTATTTTTCATTCATTCAGTCCACAAGCATCATTTAGTATATTTTCTCAGTATATGTCTTTGTCAGTAGACTGTTTATTTAAGATAAATAACACAGTCAGTATTATCTCTAAATTTAGGGGTATTAACCCTAACTGACGGATGAAACCCCCACTGCACTTTTACCCCCGACAAATAGTCAAGCATTTCATCAGCAACAGATTCAAAGGTGAGAGTTTGGGGGTGGGGCTATATTTTGGCAAAGTGAAAAATGTAAGATTATAACAATGATTTATTGTTTGAGCTGCCTGGTCCGATTTCCGGGAAATGTCAGTTTGGCTTTATTTGACCTTAACATACATAATGAAAAGTACATAAATTAACATGCAATTTTATGCTTTAAACAGAGATGGCGGTAGAGTGACTATAGTAACGGACTGCAGCTTTTATATATAATTTAATATTCATGAGCGTCCCAATTGAACATATTCTGTCAGTATAGTGTCTGTTCCTGTAGCTGTCAACTGGTAAAGCATGATGCTAGTAACGCCAAGGTCGTGGGTTTGATTCACCAGGTAAAGCATGCACTGATAATTTAAACTGCAAGTCACTTAGCGAGCACCTGGCAAGTGTAACAATGTGTTTTGCCCAAGAACTCCATCTCTAGTTGTCAAGGCTAAGAGGTGGAGGCGTCTACATGCTGATAATGTGACAGTCTCATCTTTGTTTGGGTTCAAAAGCTGCCTCCTCGATATGAAGAGGATTTCTTGCATCTGTTCAGTCCTCACGAGTCTGTGAACCTTCCTGTTCGTTGTCTTGCATTTGGTAAGTGAAAAGAATGTTTTTTTACGTATGACAAGTAGTTTAGTTCATAATGTTTTTAAGTATTTTTAGCTTTATCAGATTGTCTATTTTGTCTCAGAATTTGGAACGTTATTGTATGTAAATCTTTTATAGTGTTTTATGGTTCGGATACAAATGATCGCATTAAACATAAATCAGGAAAAGTATCATTTTTCAATGTGATCTGTTAAAGTTGGAGAAGAAAAAGTGTCTCGTCATGGTCAATGTTTTGTGTTCTCAGAGACTTCCATGTTATTAAATTCTGTCGTCTGATTGGACAATAAGAGGCTATTTTTCTACCACAGTATTGAAACAGTCACCAGTCAGTCCTCACATGCAAAGAAAAAGCGAAAACAATTAATGTGGATTATACGTAATGTTTTTGAATCACTCTATTTGTGAATTTTATGAATCATTCTATTTGTGACAGAATCTTTTATTTTAGGAATACACGCAACTTAAAGATCAAAACATGGGCGAGTGGGACTTCCTTGGAAGACTGCTGGACAGAGTTCAGACGCACTCAACCGTGGTGGGGAAAATCTGGCTCACCGTTCTGTTCGTGTTCAGGATTCTGGTTCTCTGTGCCGGCGCTGAGAGAGTCTGGGGTGACGAGCAGTCAGACTTCATCTGCAACACGGAACAGCCCGGGTGCGAGAACGTGTGTTACGACAATGCCTTCCCAATTTCTCACGTTCGCTTCTGGGTACTTCAGATCATCTCCGTGTCCACGCCCACTCTGGCCTACCTGGGCCACGTCGTCCACATCATCCATGCCGAGGAGAAAGTGAGGGAGATGATGAGAAACAAGCTCCAGAATGAGCAAATCAGCTTGTTCCTCAAGAAAGGCCACAAGCTTCCTAAATACAGCAGGGACAACGGAAAAGTCAACATTCGAGGGCGTCTTCTGAGGAGCTACATCCTGAGCTTGTTCTTTAAGATACTTCTTGAGGTGGGATTCATCTTTGGTCAGTATTATCTTTACGGTTTCACACTTCAGGCCCGCTACGTTTGTTCACGTTTTCCATGTCCCCACAAGGTGGACTGCTTCCTGTCCAGACCCACTGAGAAAAGCGTCTTCATTTGGTTCATGTTAGTGGTGGCCTGCGTCTCTTTGCTCCTCAGCGTAATTGAGATTATATATCTCTGTGCCAGAAAGATCAGCGAGTGTCGGAGTCGGAAACGAGATGACATCATCACCCCCGTGACCCCGGTTGTGTACAGGAAGGACTTCAGGAATAAAGATCAGGTGATTCAGAACTGGATGAATGGTCAGACTGAACTTGGCAATGAGGCAACTAAGAGCATGGGGTCAGAGGACCACAGTGTTGATATGCAGGAGGTGCATATCTGATCAGCCAGTCTCTGTACACATCACATTTCACATGGTCAGCTTGAGCAAACAACCACAGAACCAAGAGACTCGTGCCGGGTTGAGACCCACATGCTCATGTTTTGTGCCTTAGAATTTCCATTTAAGTTGGATGTTTACATCAAGTGTACTGTTTAGAGTTTAAGTTAAAATTTATAAAGCTAAAATTTATAAAATGTATTGTTTTTATTTTCTGTTTTAGTGTGAAATCACAGTTGTGTATTCAACAGTAGAAACGTTAAATAAACACAAAGTTCAAACTTGCGTTTGTGTCGCGTCAGCTCTTTTTGTCAGTTGTACTGTACGTTCATCATTTTTCCTTTTTAAAAACAGAGAAGTGACTATTCTCATTACAAGTGACTATTGAGCCACTGTCTTAGTTAAAATAACTGTATTTTCATAAATTAAATGTAGTTATGAAACAACCGGTAGAATTAAATGATGTCAGATCTTTCAATCATTAATGGACACTCCTCGTTCAAGATACAGTCGTTTTCATCTGCTTTACTCTCTGACAGCGTGACAGCCAGATACTCTCAGCAGTTACGCAATCTAAGCAAAGCCCAAAAAATCAAGGTTCAACTACTGTCGACTATCACTTGGTATGCGACTCACTTTCCGTAAGGAAGAGGTGAACTTCACTAAAGGTAAATGTGAATCAATATTCCATCGATTATGCAATTGTTTTCATTTATACGTTGTCTCAAGTTAGTTTATATACTTGGTTGTCATGCTGCGAAGCAACACTGTTTAAATGAGAATTAAATCTGAGTGCAATTAGATAAAGCGTTTAATGACATCTAATTATTTGTCTTGATCATTGTCGTGTGGTATAGGAGAACACAGTGGGCTTTGTTTCTTTGACAACTCAACAGTAAAGCTTATTTTAATCCAAATGCACACAGAAATCTTCGGTTAAAGATGCGTTTCGTTCCATGAATCAGATGTGTGAAATTGCTTCCTGTTTTCCAGTAAAACCATCTGTATTTTGTGCTTATGTTGGTTATTTTTGCTATTATATTTTTGTATCGTGTCCATATATTACTATTACTATAACCGATACCACGTATTAATGAATGTAATTAATATTTAGAGTAATAAAATTACTTACACAATCCTTGGTACAATCTTTTTTCTTCGTTCTTATGCAAATGTGTAAACTGTAGAAAATGTGGAAAACTTTGAAGGACTCATTAATTATTAATGAATAATGATTAATTAACGTTATTAATAAAGACCGGTTAACTGTTTATTGATTAAGTGACCATCTAAAATGGACTTTAGGTCTTTAAGTTCCTCTTGTCTCCTGTAGGAACATCTGAGCATCTACAATCATGGGAGATTGGGGCTTTCTCTCCACTTTACTGGACAAGGTTCAGTCTCACTCCACCGTCATCGGAAAGATCTGGATGAGCGTTCTCTTCATCTTCAGGATCTTGGTGTTGGGAGCCGCGGCTGAGAGCGTTTGGGGGGACGAACAATCCAGTTTGGTCTGCAACACGTTGCAACCTGGTTGCGAGAACGTCTGCTACGATTGGCAGTTCCCCATTTCACACATCCGATTCTGGGTCATGCAGATCATCTTCGTGTCCACGCCGACCCTGTTGTACTTGGGACATGCGGTCCAAGTCATTCACCAGGAGAAGAAACTCAGAGAAAAGATCAAAACTCTCGGTGAGGGCAAAATTATGAAGGGACCAAAATACACAGATGACACGGGCCATGTGAAGATCAAGGGAAACCTGCTTGGCAGCTACCTGACCCAGCTGTTCTTCAAAATCATCTTGGAGATAGCTTTTATTATTGGACAGTATTATTTATATGGCTTTATTATGATCGCTAAGTTCACTTGTTCTCAGTCTCCTTGTCCATACACTGTCGAATGCTTCATGTCCCGTCCTACAGAGAAGACCATCTTCATTATCTTCATGCTGGTGGTCGCTTGTGTGTCTCTCGTGTTGAATGTCATAGAGGTTTTTTATCTGCTTTTTACCCGCGTGGGGTGTCGGTCAAACAAGAAAAGATCACATAATATCACATCGGCTAAAAACCCTGCCAGCTTGACAACTTCCTGGCCGCCGAAGCTGAGCTCTGAGGACGCGCTGAAGCAGAACCGGTTAAACATGCAGTTTGAGAGCGGCCAGAGTCTCGGTGGAAGTTTGGACGGGGCAAAGGAGGAAAAACCATTCCTGGACCATTAGACTTTTGCTTTGTAATTTCGAAATTCTGAACAGGTTTTAATTTTTTTGTGATTGCACAACACATATTTTTGTTTGTAATTGGACAGATTTTATTGACTGTGGTAATAGTTCAATGTTTTATGTTGTGCTGGTTGTAAATACAGTATGTAGCTATGAGTTTTTGACTTTTTGGTTTAAATGTCTTGTTTGTTTTGATATTGTTATTTTCTTTTGTTGCCATGCAGACTAATTTTAGTGATGTGTATTCTACATGTAAACTCATGAGTGTAAAATGACAATTTTCTTGCTGGAAATAAAATTTTTAAAACAAATGCATTATTTTCTCAAGAGCTATCTTCTCATTATACAGTTCTCACTACAACATTGACTAAAACTAGTACAGTTTTGCACAAAGCACAATGGCAGTATCCTGTACTGCTAACAATAATTTAATTTAACAAATTAAAATGAATAAATAAAGAGTTCTGCTTCTTTGCATAGCAAATAAAAATTAAATTAACCAGCTAATTAATCACGCAGTTTAAAACATTTATTTTAAAACATTCATAAACGTTTGCTTGAAAGCAGCCAGTAAATGTTTTACTGTATAATCAGTCAAAAGCTGTCTGGGCTTTGACATCAGGTGTCACCTGACATCTTTCTGTGTGGTGCTTTTTATTGTTTTGGATAAATAACACAAAGTAACTTGTGTTCACGTCTGATGAAATCCTACAGCACTAACACTCAAAGATTCATTATGTTATAAAACTTGAAACACATATGTTTTTTGAAAACACTCTGGAAACAAATTTCCAAAAAATCTTGTGGAGTTATACACACCATCAGATCAACACACAGAGCTGTGTTCCTTGACCGATGTGCACTTTGAAATATATTTATGTGTTTATGCGCATGAGTACGTGAGATTACGAGAGTCCAGCTCACATGTACGTTCCAGACAAAACTTTAACATAATTAATAATTAACTACAGGCACAGTTTTGTCATGTTTAACTGGAAAAGTACACGCCACTTTAAAGGTCCACTACTAATCATTTGTAGACGTCAGGAGCAACGTGACAGCCCTCCAGAATACAAATCAAAATAGGAAAAGATTGCGAAATTTTAATGAACTGTAGATCTGAAGTTCAACCTGCACACCTGACACAGTCCAGTGTGGGCCGACACAGACAATCAGAACCGTACCGAGCTGCCTCAGGTAAAAAAAGAGTTTTTTGTGTAGTTCTTTGTGTAGATTTCTAAAACAATTTGTATTATAATTATCATTCTTGAGTTTACTGTTTTGTTTACTGTATCTGAGGTAAATAAATTGAATAGGTAACTCAGCTGATTATAATTTAACAGTATAACATGACATCGCTCTGCGGAGATGTTTGTGTCTTGACAAATGTTAACCATTCACTGTTTCATAGTGACAATTAGACCACAAAAGTCACTCATTCACAATGTCAGATGTCCGGTAGTCCAGCTTTGGGGCTGAATGTTGAAACAGCTGCTTGCTATTTTAATAGTTGCATATTATTTCTCCTATTAAAACGTACATGTAAATATTTTATTGTGTAGCATTATTTATTTTTAACTCTGTTGTGATGTGATCTTTGCTGATTTTTGGTAGAGTTTTACTCAAAATGTATTATGGCAATGTTTTGACATTCAGTTTGAAGTCGCGTTCTTCATTTTGGTTTTGGTTAGCCTGTTCTCTTTTTATATTTTAACACCGAATCTTAATCTTTATTCGCTGGACATCAAATCGATCACAGTCAGCTGAGGTACTGTGGGTAAGTTGCTTTTCTGGCGACACATTAAGGAAACGATTAACTTATAAATAAAACATTTGTCATGATTTACTCACTCTTATGTCATTTCAAACCCTGTTATTTTTCTGTGGGGCACAAAAGTATAATTTTCTGAAGACTTGTTACACGTTTCTCACCATTAAACTTCATCCTCTCTAAAAGGACAAAATATAAACATGATATCATAAATATTACATTTTGAATAAACTTCAGTGTAGGTAAGTAAACCTGCTGTTTAGCTGTACCTCAGAAATGTCTTCTGTATTTATGTTTTATGAAACAATAGACGCATGTTTGTGACATCACATGGGAGAATAACAACCCGGCTAACAAATTTAAGTTGTGATAACGTTTCCCTAACATTTCCATTGAGTAAAAAAAAACGTTAAAAAATTATTTTGAAAGTTATTTGAATATTCAAAACGTCCAGTTTTCTAGACATTGTATTACGTTCCATTTTGGTTATAGGGTAACTTTCTAAATCCTGTAACGTTTTTAAAAACGCTACATTAACAACTTAAGAATAACGTTTTTATTGTATATGATATATAAAATGAAACGACATTCTACTACCGTTACCTCGGGGATATTTTTGATAACTTTTGAGAGAACTTTTGCCAGTGTTCTGAGAACATTCCCTGTTAGCAGGCATTCCCTGAGAATGTCTTGTGTCAATACTGCTTTTGCAGGAACGATTTCTTTAAGCAAACTTCTAACCACTCCAAAAATGTGTCTCGCCCAGTTTTTTACACAGGGAAGGTACCAGAGGCACAAACATGGGAGAGTGGGGCTTTCTCTCCAAGCTGTTGGACAAAGTGCAGTCTCACTCCACTGTCATTGGGAAGGTGTGGCTGACCGTGCTGTTTGTGTTCAGAATCATGGTCCTCGGCGCTGGGGCGGAGAAAGTGTGGAGCGACGAACAATCCAAAATGATCTGCAACACCAAGCAGCCGGGTTGCAAGAACGTGTGTTACGATCACAACTTTCCTATCTCCCATATTCGCTTCTGGGTGCTTCAGATCATCTTCGTTTCCACGCCGACGCTTCTGTACTTCGGTCACGTTTTGCATGTCCTCCACAAGGAGAAGAAAATTACCCAACTGCTGGAAAATGAGGCTGAGAAACGAGGCATCAAGCAACACAAATACACCGACGGTCATGGCAAAGTTATAATCAAGGGGCAACTGTTAGGCAGCTACCTGACCAGTCTGTTTGTTAAGGTCCTGCTGGAGGCTGCGTTTATCGCTGGCCAATATTATATTTACGGTTTCATCATGTATCCTAAGATTGAATGTTCTCAGTCTCCTTGTCCATACACTGTTGAATGCTTCATGTCTCGACCCACAGAGAAAACCATCTTCATCATCTTTATGCTGGTGATGTCGTGTCTCTCACTGCTTCTGAACGTAATAGAGATGTTCTACCTGATATGTCGCAGGTCAAAGAGACGGCATGCCACGCATGCGCGCGCGTTAAACGGATCAAAAATGTACATCACAGGAACGGCGAGCTCCAGC
>JAZGTJ010019174.1:0-11048 GCA_036877575.1 Botia almorhae | reverse complement strand
AGAATGCATTCAAACTCTTCTCAGCTGGAAGCTTTGGGTTTTTCACATACTGAGGAATATGGCAGAATTACAGCCTACCCAAGCCAATATTTAATTGAAGAGAAACATACGCATTAAACAAATACTCTATGTTTTCTATTGTCTACTCCTTATTGTCTGGTTAACTCTTAATGCATTCATTACAATAATTTTGTTAGTTTGTGTTAGTTATGCTGCCAACATCATTTGCGGTCATTTGACTAGCAATAGACATATATATCAGACAGGCTGGTTAATTGTCCAGTATGTTGCCACTTTTGGACAATAATTCCTATATGGCCAATTACCAGTACAGGTAGTTTCACTTGTATCCAAAATCTTTGGCAAAAGATAATATTTCATGTCTTTGAATACCATCATTGAATTTGAGATTATTGTGAATAATATGTACAAAATGTGTTAATTTAACTTATAACTAAATTTTGTGTCTCTTACTTGCCATCATTAAATTTTAGCATATAATATGAATCGCATATATATAATCGTATATATGAATTGCGGCATTATATTGGCCACCTCACTTCATAATTATAGGTATAATTAACAGTCATTGAAAATCCCATATCATTCACGCACTACATTTAACAGCATTCCTACATTTGATGTAATAGCATAACTACCAAACGTTGCTTGAGAAATTCATACTGAGACCATACTGATTTCCCAGCATACACAGAAGAACTGGAGCAGCTCTGAGGACTCATCTACATCAATCTCAGTTAGTGGCAGCTTTATGTAGCAGAGCCCGATAGTTGTACTATGTCATACTGACAATACAGATTTGCGTAAGCGCCGCCATGGTGATGTGCCGAATCCCAGATCCTATCTTTTCCTGTCTCTGTACAATATATTCAGGAAGGAAGTGGTTTTCTCTGACCTGGGGCTATCTGTCATCTTCTGCCTTGTACTCAATCACACTTTAATAAACAATGCAGGGTTTTTTGGGTACTGCTGATCAATTCAAAAATCTAAGGAAATGGCATATTTAAACAGAATCGAGTTAGCCCATGTAAAACCGCATCCAGTTTCGTCATTGCAATTGCTGTTACTTAGTATCTGTGAGAAAAACATAAAGCCTTAGGGCTTGATGTGAAATATATTTGGTTTGAGAGAGATGCAAACTAAATAGCTGGTTATGCACCGTTTGTAAAAGTGAATCAAAAATGTCTTTTAAATTTCAAGATAAATCCTGAATAAGAATTGAATTTGAAGTGAAGTAGCAGATAAATGCAGAGTTGTTTTTCATTTAAATGTAATGCAAAATAATTCATAACAGCTAAAGGTACAGTAAAGGATTCTCTGATTTTTTTCAGATTTTCCCCTCTTAAGAAACGTAGAAAAAACTGGGTCCATGACCTTAAACGGGTCCGATGTTCGGCCCAGATTATCTAGTCATGTGAGGCGTGCACAGATAAAATCGTACACCTACTGTTCTGTTCTGAGATCAGGGCTTTGCTGATTTTAAATCGGGATGATTCCGTCAGTTCTTACACAATAGTCAATAAGAAAGAATGAGAATGACAGACATTATGAAATAGTGATCGTGAAACAAGCTGATTTACGAGTCAGTTAGACAGCAGAAATGGAAAAACTAGTTGTTGAAGAGCGAAATAAAACACATCTGCCTGTTTTACTTGTAGGTGAAAACATATCATGACTGTTCTGTCAAAGACAAGAACAGCAGAGAAATCACCTTAAACGTACAGTAGCATTTTAAACGTACCAGGCAAGTATAGAAAGATGTTATCACATAAGCGATAACCAGCACGCCTCCACTGCACCACTCTGCTGGTAGAGTCATGTTGCATATGTTGCTATCATGCAACATATACTGTAGGTTATTTCCAAAGCACATTATAAATTATCAATTTTTACACCTATGGAAAATAGAGTTTAAACAATATTTTTCCCTTGGATTTGTTTAAAATTGCAATCCTGAATTGCAATTTTGTAATTTCCTGTACATTTCATACCAAGACAACAGACGAGCAGGATGTTTAATGTATTTCCTAATGTCTACCTCCAGTTAGACCTATAGACTCACTGTTATATACTGTACCAATGCATCACTGACCTAAAGATGGATGACCAGCAATATTAAACTTCTTCTATCACACAACACATAGGCTATGCTGTAAATCATGCCAAAGATCCTATCTGATACTTTCTTCTGCAGCAAGTCAAGCATTGTCAAATAATAAGTTCATGCTAGCCACACAGAATGCACATAAAAGGAGAAATGGAATGCATGCAAATTGTGTGTCAGAGTAACTAAGCAGGAAAAATGCAGGTGTGATGTGTGTGTTGATAGCATGTCAGATGGCTGACTGCAGAATGACAGCTTTTTTAGAAATACAAATTTTCAGAGCTTGCAGAATGACATCCTATCTACACCACTACTGAAACAGCATGACCAATTAGATCACTCCCAATTTAACCCCTCTCTCCAATGCTCTCTCCATGTGACCAAAGCCTGCTGTTCAGCACATACTGATTGTCTGTGTAGCTCAACGTGTAGAACATGATGCTGGCAATGTCAATGTTACGGGTTTGATACCCAGGAAAAACACGCAAAAAAGGAAACTTTAAATGAACCGTAAATCACTTTAGATAAAATGTCAAAATATGCCAAATGCAATGTAAACTGATTGCCCACACATTCATGAGTTTTCTCACAAACACTGTCTATTAACAAAACATGCCATGTAAATGGGCTATACAATCTATTGCTCGATTTGTATCTGTTACCTTTACTTTGTTTCCCTCAATTAAAATTTCAGTGCACACACATATTGCCTAGAAGGGCCCCTAGGTCCTATCCATAATCACCATAGCAACCAGACCACGCCTCATTTGATCAGAACTACAGATCACAGGTAAACCATCACAGCTCCATGTCCCATCAATGCGGATCGGTCCTGCAAACAGCCTCTCTGTGATGTCGATACTGTAAGCATGATAAAGGATCTGCTTAGGTGAAATACAATAAAGACATTTTTACTCCGGAAGGAAAGGATCAATGTGTCTCTAGACATGTTTTCCTGTAATGGACATGCATAAATAACCTGGAGAAATAAGTAGTTAATCATAATGATTTTACCCTTCTTACCCAACCTATTGATTCTACCTATATTATTATGGGATGCAGTAACGTCAGCCCTGGTTCTGTTTTATGATGCAGTCGGGAGACGTGTATACTGCAGAAGGATGGATGTCAGAAATGACACTGGAGGAGGACACTGGGTTCTTCTGCTTTTGACTGGCACAGCAAAGAGACTGAACAAGCAGACAGAAAAGCCCTTGCGAGCCGAGATGTTTTTTAGGCTTTAGAATTGTTCATAGCAGAAGGTGTGTTCGTTTTACAAATGGGGGAGGGGGGTTAGCACTTTTTGAAATACTTTTTTGGAGTGCTTTGGAGTCTTTTTACTGTATACAATTCTCTATTATGCAGTGGTTAAGGTTTATGGACAGTACAAAGCATTATGCATCTTTTTGTTGAATGTTTACCTTTTTGTTGAGTTTACAAAAATGCCTTCCCACAATCCTTTGCATTCTATATGAACACCAAGTGCTAAAATCAAGTGATTCCAAACACAGAACTTTATAAAGGGTTTGCAATGATTGTTTTTTTTCACCTGTCTCAGCGAATTTCTCTACATCTTCAATGATTTTATGTTTTTATTTGTCATCCCTGACATCTCTCCAAAAATATTTTACAAAGTAGAAATAAAAAAACCCTGAATATCCTAAACAAATATTCTGCTTTCTTTGAAGTGTAAATGTGTATTCTGGGCATCAGGGATCAGTCACACTGAACCTGCCTGTCAAAGATCATACCACTGTGTTCTTTTTCCTTGGTTCCTTCAAACTGGAGCTGTGTGCTGTTTTTCCTCTGTTGAGCGCACAATAAATTAAACCCAATTAAGCTCACAGCTGCTGCCTGAAGCATCATAGTGAGTCTGTCTGTTATACTTCGTTGTTCTTGACTTTGTCTCTGAAAAGCTCAAGTTTTGGTGGATTAAGAACAATCAAGAATTCTCAGTCCCTAAGAGACACAGGTAAATTGACACAGGTATTGATTAACACTGGTTGTGCTGTAATCCACTATGTCACATTTAGATTTTATTTGTGCACAATTTAACACGCACTACAGAAAACACAATCGCATACAGGAGGACTGTTATGGATGAAAACATCTACTTTTGATAAAAATGTATCATCCCATAAAAGGGTAGATAACAGCCCAGTTTATTTTAAGGCCACTTCTAATGCTTGCCGAGTTTTATTTTGTACCCAAAGATTCAGCTTTTGCTATTGTACATTTACATGTTAAGAGTTTTGTCAATGACCTCTGTTATGATTGCTTATCCTCCAGATGCTAAAATGCTAAATATAAAAATTAGCATTAATAAATAAAAATAGGCGGTATGTCAAGTAGTCAGGTAGCCGGTACATGTTGTAACTACACTATCTGAATCTGAAAATCTATTTTACATTGACAGCTATTCTAAAATATCTATGTATTGTGATAATACAGCTGCACACTGTTGTGGTGCCTTCAGCAGACCTGTTTTTGCACCCTTAGCCTCTATTAATTAACTGGGTGTACTAGGCAAGGAGATTTACGCTGTGACCGCTGTCGATGAACTCTCTATAAATACACACACAACCAGAAAGAAAACAATTTCACCTGAGACCTCAGGGACAGACAGAAAGAGAAAGAACACAGTTAAACAATGACCGGGGAGTTGACGCAGTGTTTTCAGGCCCATCTGTGGAGACTCTCCTAGATTAAGGGGCCACCAGTGGTTACACACACTTCCCTGATCTTGGCTTCAGAGGAGTGGAAGGACTGGTGGATGCTTGTTATAGTCACCCCTTACTGAGAGACACGTGGACACACCCACACACACACACAGATGTGTACTCTGCATTATCAATGTGTTCTGAGCATACAAAACCACACAATGATGGCTCACAAAAACGTCACTCCATTTGAGGGGTTGTGAATCCAAACAATATTGGATTAATCATAGAACAAGATGAAAGCGAGATTTGGAGAGAGCATGAGTGAGGTACAGCCTATTAGACATATTGCTTTACATAAATCTCATCGAAATGGACAACGCTCAACATCTCCATCAGAGGCTCACAGCTACAGTAAACCCCAAACCGCCCATCCTGCTTTGATCTCTGACGCTTGCTTATCCTATCCCTTCCCTTGGAGAATAATTGTTTACTTGTACAAGAACCAATCATTAAAACCAAAGCAATGGTTTTCATTACTATAGATGGGTGTCTAGCAGGAAACAAAATCACAAATCTAGATACAAGACATTTTGAGAGGACATGGGAGGAAGCACAGAGGATTGGCTTTCTGGACGGAATATAGGATCTAACTGGGCACACGTTTCATGGTTGTGAAGTCCGATAGACTGACAGAAAAATCTTGTTCAAATATGTTGCTTCCTTGCTACACAGTATGAGAAAAATAAGCAGAATGTCTTAGTATTCATGATACAGTAGGTAACCAACTCCTGCACGACTTACTGCATCTGTTGAGAAAAGTGCTACCAGCAGACTTTGCCATCCCATAATGCCACAGGACCCAAGAAGGTGTCAATAAACTAACTGAAATACAACTAAAACAAACTAAAAGTGCTGGGAAGCTTTACGTAACAACTGCATACCTGCAGAACGTATTGTACCAAAGGCTGAGAATCCATCACACACTTACTGAATTAAAAACACACTAAGAAAGTACCAGAGTTCAGAGACCTTGTGGAACAAGCCTGTATAACCTGCAATGAAACAGAGTGAAACAAGCAGTTAGCGACATCTGCTACCGCAGACTTCCTAACAGTAAAGCCTCTCTCTTTTATCCTCCTCTAGGCTGACTGGAACTCATTCTCCAATGTTCCGGCTGATGAGACTTTATCCAGGTTTGCTCACAGTGCTATACTGCAGCTGATACACACAACAGGATAGAATAAAGGCTTAAAGCAAAAACTATACTTAAAGTGACAAAAATGTCAACATTGATTGTCAACATCTACTGTGATGGTAGACAGTAAAACATTTTTAAAGAAAGTAAAGATATTATATAATGACTTAAGGTTGCTTTATATTTGTTAATTTAAAGTGACAAATAAAATTTACCAGACTCAGAATATATTTCAATTAATAAAATGTAAGAACTTGGCATAAACAAACTGTGTGTAAATTGTACGGTTAAACAAAATGCTCTCAAAAGCAATTCCTGTGGATAAAATATCGCCTCTTAATATAGAAAGGTTAATTTCTATTATTGGCATAAATTTACTACAGTTATAAAGGCATTGTGTGTTTGTAGAAATGCACATATTTATTTTCCTCACCGCCTTAATCAGCTGTTTAATGCATTCGTGGCTGTCAATCAAAATGAGCATACAAGAGATCAGCCAAGTGAAATTCTAATCTTACCACTAACCAATTAAAAATGCATGATGTGATCGCAGGCTTTAGAGTTTCGGATAGCTGACCTTCTGTGCTTTTTCACAAAGAAATTCAAATTTGCTGTCATCAACATAAGTAAGCTTTTTCTCAGACAGGATTTGCATATACATAAGGTATTGGGCATTTCAAACAAACTCACTCTAATTGGATATTATGCTCAGACTTTTCAATCACAGACTCGATTTGCAATTGAATACATTGTGGATCCATAATTCAAAATCCAAATATGTGAAAGATTTGAGACCAGATGAATTTGAAATCGTATAAAAACAAATGTACCGTGGGTACTAAATGATCTTTCAGACAGTCACGGTGGATAGAGGAGGCCAACGAGTAGGCAAGCACGGAGAAACGGCTTGGACAGGTAGCGTTTTCTCCTGAGCTACACTACGTGATTATGATTACATGATGACAATTCATCTATAACCACAATGTGTGTCTTTTCCTATACGATAACATATAGAGATAAAAATATCCGAAATATCAAACTAATGCAATATCTAAAAGTGCTTTAAATTTACACTGCACATAAAATACAAACCGCTACGTGTAATTAAACTAAACAAAAACACCTTCCGAGGTGTTGTGCGTTAATCTGACGTGCTCACGTATAAGACAGGAAGCTACAAACCGCTTTCAGAAGGCTGGAAAAAGTGCGAGAGCTACTCACCTGCGCGTGATCTGGGAAGTGCTGGCGATGTGCGCAAGCGTCAGAACGCCAACAAACATTCCAACAGCAAATCAGAAACACGAATCGTCAGCTTTTCCTATGTCTGTTCTGCAAATATGATCATGTTTCCTTAAGCGTGTGACGTGCCATCTGATCATTGTCTATGAGTTGATTTTTTAATCTTTGTTATGTATTCTTATTTCTTATTCATGTGTATTTATTTATTACAGTCCTCTAGAATACTTCTAAATTAGAATGCATTTAACTTATGTTGTTTTTAAAATTTGTTTTATAACTATATGTACATTACCTTGACTAGACTGTAAATTAAAGAAAAATAGCCCATAATTTAAAAAGATAAAATATTTCATAATCTTCTTCTGCACATTAAGCCACAGAGCAGCCCATATTCACAGGTGGTATTTTGGGAATGGAAGCGTTTCATTGTGTACTAAAAGTTTTGACTCCTGGCACCAAAATGTCTGACCAGTTTAATAAAATACCCCTTGCAGCAATTACAGGCGTGATCAACAGAATCTCAGGCTCCCTCAATCCCAATCAATGCTGCTGGTTCCAAAGGCTCCAGCAGCAGCAGTTACAGGTGCAAATCCATTGATTTTGACAAAACACTGCCACAGAAATATCCTCTATGTATTCCTCCATCCCTCAGACAGGATTCTGGAGCATTTATCCCCTACTGACACTTTTCCCTCAAAGTCACGTCTACAAAATAGATCCTAGGTTATTGTACACAGTTAGAGATTTGAGAATTATTGAAACATGGAGAAAAAAACTATTACCTTTCAATTGTTATTGTTTTTTTATTGTTTCCGCCGTTTATAATTCATGAGATGCTATCGAAATATTTCAGATTTAGAGAGATGGACATGAGTGGCATCAAGCTCTCATCCAACGGTACATATTTCGGGGATTTGCTGGAAAAATATGATTTAAGGTACATATGACAAGTTATCCGTCGAAAAGATTCTTTTTTGTTTTGCTGGACCTTTTTTAATCTAAGTTTTAAGTGCTTATGAAAGTTTTATGTGCTGCCATCCTCCTGTCTTTGTGAAGAGCCTTTGAAGTGTATCCTCTACCTGTCTCCTATGTATTTTTCATTGTATCTTAAACCCCATCTTTTACAGATGCTTTTACCATGTATTATCTTACTGTTTCCTGCCCTCTTCTATGGCCATTCAATAAAGTTTTGAGTTTTGTTGTTTTTAATCTATCTCTGTTAGCTTTAAAGTCAATTTTTAGTGCGCTCCAAAAAGTTAGCCTTTATAAAAATGTATAGTTTCTCTCTTCTGGAAAACAATATTAATTGCTCATTCTTCACTTTTTAGCCACTTGACCAATCAAACGCTCCCTATAAGTAGCAAAACACAGCTGTAATGTAACATGTAACAACAGCTTATTGGATATTATACAAAATACCCTTTGATACATATATTACATACACAACTCTTTATTAGGATAAAGAGTGCACTGATACAGAACACTGCAATGAAAATATTGCTGTTTCTGTTGTAAAAACTGACCCACAATGCAACACTCTGACTCTGCTGCCATACTCAGAATGAGTGGAAGCACGCCGGCCATTAATTAAAAGCATGAAGTCTATAGATGTGCCTCTGTGCCATGTAATAAAACAAGTTTATGGCGTACTGCTGCCTGCTTTCCTTTTCCTCTTTTCAGCAATGTGACAAAGTGCACTTAGCCTGGACAGAGTGTTAATCTTTTGCCCAGACAGCTTTGAGGACTACTGTCTCATCAGGTAGGGCAAGGGAAAGAGGAGGAAAATGCTTGACTTTTTACACTCACCGTGACTAGCATAAAATTCACTGTCTTTGCACTCAAGGCTAGCTGGTTGTCAATACATAGCAAGAGTAGGAAATTAGCCATTACTAGACATGATCAAATGGCTTTGAGTGGGACCCTGGTACTCGGTCTAACAGTCTCTCTGGAGGAAACAGGTGCCTTTCACTCAATAACAGACTGCTTAGATCCGTAGAAAGACTATGAGTACTAATCACTGCCTCTGTGATGTTTTGCCTTGTTGCTCTTGCTTTTGTGTCTATGAAATTCACCTTTTATCCTCGTCTTCATCACCTTCACAGCTCATAGATTAAGACCAAGTCAACATTCCATGAGGATCTGGTGACGAAAGCCCCTTTGAAGCCATTGTTGGTCAGGCATGCTCTGTTCTGAAATCTCCAGAGGTCACCTTTGTACAAGTAGCCTCCTCAAATCCTATTGGTGTGTCTGCAGCTCTTTAATGCTTCATTTATTTGCATTGCAGCAAAGCACAGGTGTTGCTTCTAGATTAAACTATGCATTCGTCAGTGTGGGGAAATGGTGTAATCAGGTTAGCTAAATAAAGAGACATGGTTCTCCTCTATTCACCATTACGGCTCTTACACAGATTCACTTACAATTTTCAATGATTCAGTCAAAGCTTCATCTCTGGCCCTACATGATGTTGGTGGAAGCGATTGGGGCCTCAATAAAGAGACAGTGGCTGATGGTGAACGACTAGCTGTCTCCAGACATGCGGCTCGGGTCCCAGTATCCACTCTCCCGGCGGCTACACTCACACTTGGCCGGCATTATGAAGCATCTGCCATTGACTCCAGATTCATTTAGCAGTTCCCTCAGTGACCATCAATGCAGTGTATGAATGTGTAGTCCAAACACAAAAGCACAATGCCTGCCCTATAATACTTGGACAAATGTCTTACTTTACAGATGTCTGCTTAGAATCTTTTAATCAGCATGTAGTATGACCACAATGTACAGATTTGACCATATTTTAATATCTGTTTATAGGAGCCAAGAGAGGGTGGCTGTTGTTGATTATAACTGTTAACTGCCTCCATGAGATATTTAGTCTAATGCAACTGTTGCATGCATCTTTCATACACTGCTAATGCGATGCTGTTGTAAAATAGGAACATAGTGAATGATACTCTATGCAGGAATAAGTATTTAGTATCACGTGCTACAAACAGTGGCACACGATTGTTGTGACATCAAATCATTTTATGATGCTTTGGGAGAAACACAGTATGTTAGTGTAAACCTAAACCTATTTATTAATCAAACCTGTGCACCATTTACATTCATGAAGCAAAATAGTGAGGTGGATTACTTGCACATTATTTAGAAATGCTTTTATTATTTTTTATGATCGTTAAATTTTTCCATTTATATATAAATGGTTGCGCATAAAGCGCCACAGTTTATGAAGTGCAAACGCTGTCGGTGTGAAAGCGCAGTTTGCGCCTGCTGCTCTAGTTGTACTGGCGCTCTTTTGTGGCTGCGTGTCGTGTGAAACAGACCCATGCAGAACTCCTGAGAGCCAGTTTGGACCGCGGCCATAGTCGACAATGTTACTGGATCATGCCGTTCGTCGCAGACGTGATAAAACGCAGCCTTCTTTTGTCTTCAGTCCCCGGAGGATTCGTTCCAGCTCTGTTGTTTCGTACACACGGGAGAACCGCGCTGAACCGAGCGCGTCTGATTTCTGCATACGGAGATGAAGAAAATCTATCGGGCAGCGTGCTTGAGCACCTTACCTGTTTTACGTGCAAATGGCCTGCAGATTAGAGACTCTTCATTCTCTGTGGTGAAGAGGATGCGAAAAAGAAGCTAAATCAGTTAGAAAAAGAAAAAAGCGTGTAATGAACATAATATTATGTGTGCAGGTAATGCAGGATCCACTCCCAAAAACACCCAAGAAATAACAACTATTGCAACGTTTTGCTGTGACTATAAACCAAAACTGTGAATGCCAACAGTTTAACCCGTTATAAGTTATGTTTGATAAAAGAAATATTCAGGT
>JAZGTJ010019173.1:0-11048 GCA_036877575.1 Botia almorhae | reverse complement strand
ACCTGAATATTTCTTTTATCAAACATAACTTATAACGGGTTAAACTGTTGGCATTCACAGTTTTGGTTTATAGTCACAGCAAAACGTTGCAATAGTTGTTATTTCTTGGGTGTTTTTGGGAGTGGATCCTGCATTACCTGCACACATAATATTATGTTCATTACACGCTTTTTTCTTTTTCTAACTGATTTAGCTTCTTTTTCGCATCCTCTTCACCACAGAGAATGAAGAGTCTCTAATCTGCAGGCCATTTGCACGTAAAACAGGTAAGGTGCTCAAGCACGCTGCCCGATAGATTTTCTTCATCTCCGTATGCAGAAATCAGACGCGCTCGGTTCAGCGCGGTTCTCCCGTGTGTACGAAACAACAGAGCTGGAACGAATCCTCCGGGGACTGAAGACAAAAGAAGGCTGCGTTTTATCACGTCTGCGACGAACGGCATGATCCAGTAACATTGTCGACTATGGCCGCGGTCCAAACTGGCTCTCAGGAGTTCTGCATGGGTCTGTTTCACACGACACGCAGCCACAAAAGAGCGCCAGTACAACTAGAGCAGCAGGCGCAAACTGCGCTTTCACACCGACAGCGTTTGCACTTCATAAACTGTGGCGCTTTATGCGCAACCATTTATATATAAATGGAAAAATTTAACGATCATAAAAAATAATAAAAGCATTTCTAAATAATGTGCAAGTAATCCACCTCACTATTTTGCTTCATGAATGTAAATGGTGCACAGGTTTGATTAATAAATAGGTTTAGGTTTACACTAACATACTGTGTTTCTCCCAAAGCATCATAAAATGATTTGATGTCACAACAATCGTGTGCCACTGTTTGTAGCACGTGATACTAAATACTTATTCCTGCATAGAGTATCATTCACTATGTTCCTATTTTACAACAGCATCGCATTAGCAGTGTATGAAAGATGCATGCAACAGTTGCATTAGACTAAATATCTCATGGAGGCAGTTAACAGTTATAATCAACAACAGCCACCCTCTCTTGGCTCCTATAAACAGATATTAAAATATGGTCAAATCTGTACATTGTGGTCATACTACATGCTGATTAAAAGATTCTAAGCAGACATCTGTAAAGTAAGACATTTGTCCAAGTATTATAGGGCAGGCATTGTGCTTTTGTGTTTGGACTACACATTCATACACTGCATTGATGGTCACTGAGGGAACTGCTAAATGAATCTGGAGTCAATGGCAGATGCTTCATAATGCCGGCCAAGTGTGAGTGTAGCCGCCGGGAGAGTGGATACTGGGACCCGAGCCGCATGTCTGGAGACAGCTAGTCGTTCACCATCAGCCACTGTCTCTTTATTGAGGCCCCAATCGCTTCCACCAACATCATGTAGGGCCAGAGATGAAGCTTTGACTGAATCATTGAAAATTGTAAGTGAATCTGTGTAAGAGCCGTAATGGTGAATAGAGGAGAACCATGTCTCTTTATTTAGCTAACCTGATTACACCATTTCCCCACACTGACGAATGCATAGTTTAATCTAGAAGCAACACCTGTGCTTTGCTGCAATGCAAATAAATGAAGCATTAAAGAGCTGCAGACACACCAATAGGATTTGAGGAGGCTACTTGTACAAAGGTGACCTCTGGAGATTTCAGAACAGAGCATGCCTGACCAACAATGGCTTCAAAGGGGCTTTCGTCACCAGATCCTCATGGAATGTTGACTTGGTCTTAATCTATGAGCTGTGAAGGTGATGAAGACGAGGATAAAAGGTGAATTTCATAGACACAAAAGCAAGAGCAACAAGGCAAAACATCACAGAGGCAGTGATTAGTACTCATAGTCTTTCTACGGATCTAAGCAGTCTGTTATTGAGTGAAAGGCACCTGTTTCCTCCAGAGAGACTGTTAGACCGAGTACCAGGGTCCCACTCAAAGCCATTTGATCATGTCTAGTAATGGCTAATTTCCTACTCTTGCTATGTATTGACAACCAGCTAGCCTTGAGTGCAAAGACAGTGAATTTTATGCTAGTCACGGTGAGTGTAAAAAGTCAAGCATTTTCCTCCTCTTTCCCTTGCCCTACCTGATGAGACAGTAGTCCTCAAAGCTGTCTGGGCAAAAGATTAACACTCTGTCCAGGCTAAGTGCACTTTGTCACATTGCTGAAAAGAGGAAAAGGAAAGCAGGCAGCAGTACGCCATAAACTTGTTTTATTACATGGCACAGAGGCACATCTATAGACTTCATGCTTTTAATTAATGGCCGGCGTGCTTCCACTCATTCTGAGTATGGCAGCAGAGTCAGAGTGTTGCATTGTGGGTCAGTTTTTACAACAGAAACAGCAATATTTTCATTGCAGTGTTCTGTATCAGTGCACTCTTTATCCTAATAAAGAGTTGTGTATGTAATATATGTATCAAAGGGTATTTTGTATAATATCCAATAAGCTGTTGTTACATGTTACATTACAGCTGTGTTTTGCTACTTATAGGGAGCGTTTGATTGGTCAAGTGGCTAAAAAGTGAAGAATGAGCAATTAATATTGTTTTCCAGAAGAGAGAAACTATACATTTTTATAAAGGCTAACTTTTTGGAGCGCACTAAAAATTGACTTTAAAGCTAACAGAGATAGATTAAAAACAACAAAACTCAAAACTTTATTGAATGGCCATAGAAGAGGGCAGGAAACAGTAAGATAATACATGGTAAAAGCATCTGTAAAAGATGGGGTTTAAGATACAATGAAAAATACATAGGAGACAGGTAGAGGATACACTTCAAAGGCTCTTCACAAAGACAGGAGGATGGCAGCACATAAAACTTTCATAAGCACTTAAAACTTAGATTAAAAAAGGTCCAGCAAAACAAAAAAGAATCTTTTCGACGGATAACTTGTCATATGTACCTTAAATCATATTTTTCCAGCAAATCCCCGAAATATGTACCGTTGGATGAGAGCTTGATGCCACTCATGTCCATCTCTCTAAATCTGAAATATTTCGATAGCATCTCATGAATTATAAACGGCGGAAACAATAAAAAAACAATAACAATTGAAAGGTAATAGTTTTTTTCTCCATGTTTCAATAATTCTCAAATCTCTAACTGTGTACAATAACCTAGGATCTATTTTGTAGACGTGACTTTGAGGGAAAAGTGTCAGTAGGGGATAAATGCTCCAGAATCCTGTCTGAGGGATGGAGGAATACATAGAGGATATTTCTGTGGCAGTGTTTTGTCAAAATCAATGGATTTGCACCTGTAACTGCTGCTGCTGGAGCCTTTGGAACCAGCAGCATTGATTGGGATTGAGGGAGCCTGAGATTCTGTTGATCACGCCTGTAATTGCTGCAAGGGGTATTTTATTAAACTGGTCAGACATTTTGGTGCCAGGAGTCAAAACTTTTAGTACACAATGAAACGCTTCCATTCCCAAAATACCACCTGTGAATATGGGCTGCTCTGTGGCTTAATGTGCAGAAGAAGATTATGAAATATTTTATCTTTTTAAATTATGGGCTATTTTTCTTTAATTTACAGTCTAGTCAAGGTAATGTACATATAGTTATAAAACAAATTTTAAAAACAACATAAGTTAAATGCATTCTAATTTAGAAGTATTCTAGAGGACTGTAATAAATAAATACACATGAATAAGAAATAAGAATACATAACAAAGATTAAAAAATCAACTCATAGACAATGATCAGATGGCACGTCACACGCTTAAGGAAACATGATCATATTTGCAGAACAGACATAGGAAAAGCTGACGATTCGTGTTTCTGATTTGCTGTTGGAATGTTTGTTGGCGTTCTGACGCTTGCGCACATCGCCAGCACTTCCCAGATCACGCGCAGGTGAGTAGCTCTCGCACTTTTTCCAGCCTTCTGAAAGCGGTTTGTAGCTTCCTGTCTTATACGTGAGCACGTCAGATTAACGCACAACACCTCGGAAGGTGTTTTTGTTTAGTTTAATTACACGTAGCGGTTTGTATTTTATGTGCAGTGTAAATTTAAAGCACTTTTAGATATTGCATTAGTTTGATATTTCGGATATTTTTATCTCTATATGTTATCGTATAGGAAAAGACACACATTGTGGTTATAGATGAATTGTCATCATGTAATCATAATCACGTAGTGTAGCTCAGGAGAAAACGCTACCTGTCCAAGCCGTTTCTCCGTGCTTGCCTACTCGTTGGCCTCCTCTATCCACCGTGACTGTCTGAAAGATCATTTAGTACCCACGGTACATTTGTTTTTATACGATTTCAAATTCATCTGGTCTCAAATCTTTCACATATTTGGATTTTGAATTATGGATCCACAATGTATTCAATTGCAAATCGAGTCTGTGATTGAAAAGTCTGAGCATAATATCCAATTAGAGTGAGTTTGTTTGAAATGCCCAATACCTTATGTATATGCAAATCCTGTCTGAGAAAAAGCTTACTTATGTTGATGACAGCAAATTTGAATTTCTTTGTGAAAAAGCACAGAAGGTCAGCTATCCGAAACTCTAAAGCCTGCGATCACATCATGCATTTTTAATTGGTTAGTGGTAAGATTAGAATTTCACTTGGCTGATCTCTTGTATGCTCATTTTGATTGACAGCCACGAATGCATTAAACAGCTGATTAAGGCGGTGAGGAAAATAAATATGTGCATTTCTACAAACACACAATGCCTTTATAACTGTAGTAAATTTATGCCAATAATAGAAATTAACCTTTCTATATTAAGAGGCGATATTTTATCCACAGGAATTGCTTTTGAGAGCATTTTGTTTAACCGTACAATTTACACACAGTTTGTTTATGCCAAGTTCTTACATTTTATTAATTGAAATATATTCTGAGTCTGGTAAATTTTATTTGTCACTTTAAATTAACAAATATAAAGCAACCTTAAGTCATTATATAATATCTTTACTTTCTTTAAAAATGTTTTACTGTCTACCATCACAGTAGATGTTGACAATCAATGTTGACATTTTTGTCACTTTAAGTATAGTTTTTGCTTTAAGCCTTTATTCTATCCTGTTGTGTGTATCAGCTGCAGTATAGCACTGTGAGCAAACCTGGATAAAGTCTCATCAGCCGGAACATTGGAGAATGAGTTCCAGTCAGCCTAGAGGAGGATAAAAGAGAGAGGCTTTACTGTTAGGAAGTCTGCGGTAGCAGATGTCGCTAACTGCTTGTTTCACTCTGTTTCATTGCAGGTTATACAGGCTTGTTCCACAAGGTCTCTGAACTCTGGTACTTTCTTAGTGTGTTTTTAATTCAGTAAGTGTGTGATGGATTCTCAGCCTTTGGTACAATACGTTCTGCAGGTATGCAGTTGTTACGTAAAGCTTCCCAGCACTTTTAGTTTGTTTTAGTTGTATTTCAGTTAGTTTATTGACACCTTCTTGGGTCCTGTGGCATTATGGGATGGCAAAGTCTGCTGGTAGCACTTTTCTCAACAGATGCAGTAAGTCGTGCAGGAGTTGGTTACCTACTGTATCATGAATACTAAGACATTCTGCTTATTTTTCTCATACTGTGTAGCAAGGAAGCAACATATTTGAACAAGATTTTTCTGTCAGTCTATCGGACTTCACAACCATGAAACGTGTGCCCAGTTAGATCCTATATTCCGTCCAGAAAGCCAATCCTCTGTGCTTCCTCCCATGTCCTCTCAAAATGTCTTGTATCTAGATTTGTGATTTTGTTTCCTGCTAGACACCCATCTATAGTAATGAAAACCATTGCTTTGGTTTTAATGATTGGTTCTTGTACAAGTAAACAATTATTCTCCAAGGGAAGGGATAGGATAAGCAAGCGTCAGAGATCAAAGCAGGATGGGCGGTTTGGGGTTTACTGTAGCTGTGAGCCTCTGATGGAGATGTTGAGCGTTGTCCATTTCGATGAGATTTATGTAAAGCAATATGTCTAATAGGCTGTACCTCACTCATGCTCTCTCCAAATCTCGCTTTCATCTTGTTCTATGATTAATCCAATATTGTTTGGATTCACAACCCCTCAAATGGAGTGACGTTTTTGTGAGCCATCATTGTGTGGTTTTGTATGCTCAGAACACATTGATAATGCAGAGTACACATCTGTGTGTGTGTGTGGGTGTGTCCACGTGTCTCTCAGTAAGGGGTGACTATAACAAGCATCCACCAGTCCTTCCACTCCTCTGAAGCCAAGATCAGGGAAGTGTGTGTAACCACTGGTGGCCCCTTAATCTAGGAGAGTCTCCACAGATGGGCCTGAAAACACTGCGTCAACTCCCCGGTCATTGTTTAACTGTGTTCTTTCTCTTTCTGTCTGTCCCTGAGGTCTCAGGTGAAATTGTTTTCTTTCTGGTTGTGTGTGTATTTATAGAGAGTTCATCGACAGCGGTCACAGCGTAAATCTCCTTGCCTAGTACACCCAGTTAATTAATAGAGGCTAAGGGTGCAAAAACAGGTCTGCTGAAGGCACCACAACAGTGTGCAGCTGTATTATCACAATACATAGATATTTTAGAATAGCTGTCAATGTAAAATAGATTTTCAGATTCAGATAGTGTAGTTACAACATGTACCGGCTACCTGACTACTTGACATACCGCCTATTTTTATTTATTAATGCTAATTTTTATATTTAGCATTTTAGCATCTGGAGGATAAGCAATCATAACAGAGGTCATTGACAAAACTCTTAACATGTAAATGTACAATAGCAAAAGCTGAATCTTTGGGTACAAAATAAAACTCGGCAAGCATTAGAAGTGGCCTTAAAATAAACTGGGCTGTTATCTACCCTTTTATGGGATGATACATTTTTATCAAAAGTAGATGTTTTCATCCATAACAGTCCTCCTGTATGCGATTGTGTTTTCTGTAGTGCGTGTTAAATTGTGCACAAATAAAATCTAAATGTGACATAGTGGATTACAGCACAACCAGTGTTAATCAATACCTGTGTCAATTTACCTGTGTCTCTTAGGGACTGAGAATTCTTGATTGTTCTTAATCCACCAAAACTTGAGCTTTTCAGAGACAAAGTCAAGAACAACGAAGTATAACAGACAGACTCACTATGATGCTTCAGGCAGCAGCTGTGAGCTTAATTGGGTTTAATTTATTGTGCGCTCAACAGAGGAAAAACAGCACACAGCTCCAGTTTGAAGGAACCAAGGAAAAAGAACACAGTGGTATGATCTTTGACAGGCAGGTTCAGTGTGACTGATCCCTGATGCCCAGAATACACATTTACACTTCAAAGAAAGCAGAATATTTGTTTAGGATATTCAGGGTTTTTTTATTTCTACTTTGTAAAATATTTTTGGAGAGATGTCAGGGATGACAAATAAAAACATAAAATCATTGAAGATGTAGAGAAATTCGCTGAGACAGGTGAAAAAAAACAATCATTGCAAACCCTTTATAAAGTTCTGTGTTTGGAATCACTTGATTTTAGCACTTGGTGTTCATATAGAATGCAAAGGATTGTGGGAAGGCATTTTTGTAAACTCAACAAAAAGGTAAACATTCAACAAAAAGATGCATAATGCTTTGTACTGTCCATAAACCTTAACCACTGCATAATAGAGAATTGTATACAGTAAAAAGACTCCAAAGCACTCCAAAAAAGTATTTCAAAAAGTGCTAACCCCCCTCCCCCATTTGTAAAACGAACACACCTTCTGCTATGAACAATTCTAAAGCCTAAAAAACATCTCGGCTCGCAAGGGCTTTTCTGTCTGCTTGTTCAGTCTCTTTGCTGTGCCAGTCAAAAGCAGAAGAACCCAGTGTCCTCCTCCAGTGTCATTTCTGACATCCATCCTTCTGCAGTATACACGTCTCCCGACTGCATCATAAAACAGAACCAGGGCTGACGTTACTGCATCCCATAATAATATAGGTAGAATCAATAGGTTGGGTAAGAAGGGTAAAATCATTATGATTAACTACTTATTTCTCCAGGTTATTTATGCATGTCCATTACAGGAAAACATGTCTAGAGACACATTGATCCTTTCCTTCCGGAGTAAAAATGTCTTTATTGTATTTCACCTAAGCAGATCCTTTATCATGCTTACAGTATCGACATCACAGAGAGGCTGTTTGCAGGACCGATCCGCATTGATGGGACATGGAGCTGTGATGGTTTACCTGTGATCTGTAGTTCTGATCAAATGAGGCGTGGTCTGGTTGCTATGGTGATTATGGATAGGACCTAGGGGCCCTTCTAGGCAATATGTGTGTGCACTGAAATTTTAATTGAGGGAAACAAAGTAAAGGTAACAGATACAAATCGAGCAATAGATTGTATAGCCCATTTACATGGCATGTTTTGTTAATAGACAGTGTTTGTGAGAAAACTCATGAATGTGTGGGCAATCAGTTTACATTGCATTTGGCATATTTTGACATTTTATCTAAAGTGATTTACGGTTCATTTAAAGTTTCCTTTTTTGCGTGTTTTTCCTGGGTATCAAACCCGTAACATTGACATTGCCAGCATCATGTTCTACACGTTGAGCTACACAGACAATCAGTATGTGCTGAACAGCAGGCTTTGGTCACATGGAGAGAGCATTGGAGAGAGGGGTTAAATTGGGAGTGATCTAATTGGTCATGCTGTTTCAGTAGTGGTGTAGATAGGATGTCATTCTGCAAGCTCTGAAAATTTGTATTTCTAAAAAAGCTGTCATTCTGCAGTCAGCCATCTGACATGCTATCAACACACACATCACACCTGCATTTTTCCTGCTTAGTTACTCTGACACACAATTTGCATGCATTCCATTTCTCCTTTTATGTGCATTCTGTGTGGCTAGCATGAACTTATTATTTGACAATGCTTGACTTGCTGCAGAAGAAAGTATCAGATAGGATCTTTGGCATGATTTACAGCATAGCCTATGTGTTGTGTGATAGAAGAAGTTTAATATTGCTGGTCATCCATCTTTAGGTCAGTGATGCATTGGTACAGTATATAACAGTGAGTCTATAGGTCTAACTGGAGGTAGACATTAGGAAATACATTAAACATCCTGCTCGTCTGTTGTCTTGGTATGAAATGTACAGGAAATTACAAAATTGCAATTCAGGATTGCAATTTTAAACAAATCCAAGGGAAAAATATTGTTTAAACTCTATTTTCCATAGGTGTAAAAATTGATAATTTATAATGTGCTTTGGAAATAACCTACAGTATATGTTGCATGATAGCAACATATGCAACATGACTCTACCAGCAGAGTGGTGCAGTGGAGGCGTGCTGGTTATCGCTTATGTGATAACATCTTTCTATACTTGCCTGGTACGTTTAAAATGCTACTGTACGTTTAAGGTGATTTCTCTGCTGTTCTTGTCTTTGACAGAACAGTCATGATATGTTTTCACCTACAAGTAAAACAGGCAGATGTGTTTTATTTCGCTCTTCAACAACTAGTTTTTCCATTTCTGCTGTCTAACTGACTCGTAAATCAGCTTGTTTCACGATCACTATTTCATAATGTCTGTCATTCTCATTCTTTCTTATTGACTATTGTGTAAGAACTGACGGAATCATCCCGATTTAAAATCAGCAAAGCCCTGATCTCAGAACAGAACAGTAGGTGTACGATTTTATCTGTGCACGCCTCACATGACTAGATAATCTGGGCCGAACATCGGACCCGTTTAAGGTCATGGACCCAGTTTTTTCTACGTTTCTTAAGAGGGGAAAATCTGAAAAAAATCAGAGAATCCTTTACTGTACCTTTAGCTGTTATGAATTATTTTGCATTACATTTAAATGAAAAACAACTCTGCATTTATCTGCTACTTCACTTCAAATTCAATTCTTATTCAGGATTTATCTTGAAATTTAAAAGACATTTTTGATTCACTTTTACAAACGGTGCATAACCAGCTATTTAGTTTGCATCTCTCTCAAACCAAATATATTTCACATCAAGCCCTAAGGCTTTATGTTTTTCTCACAGATACTAAGTAACAGCAATTGCAATGACGAAACTGGATGCGGTTTTACATGGGCTAACTCGATTCTGTTTAAATATGCCATTTCCTTAGATTTTTGAATTGATCAGCAGTACCCAAAAAACCCTGCATTGTTTATTAAAGTGTGATTGAGTACAAGGCAGAAGATGACAGATAGCCCCAGGTCAGAGAAAACCACTTCCTTCCTGAATATATTGTACAGAGACAGGAAAAGATAGGATCTGGGATTCGGCACATCACCATGGCGGCGCTTACGCAAATCTGTATTGTCAGTATGACATAGTACAACTATCGTGCTCTGCTACATAAAGCTGCCACTAACTGAGATTGATGTAGATGAGTCCTCAGAGCTGCTCCAGTTCTTCCGTGTATGCTGGGAAATCAGTATGGTCTCAGTATGAATTTCTCAAGCAACGTTTGGTAGTTATGCTATTACATCAAATGTAGGAATGCTGTTAAATGTAGTGTGTGAATGATATGGGATTTTCAATGACTGTTAATTATACCTATAATTATAAAGTGAGGTGGCCAATATAATGCCGCAATTCATATATACTATTATATATATGCGATTCATATTATATGCTAAAATTTAATGATGGCAAGTGAGAGACACAAAATTTAGTTATAAGTTAAATGAACACATTTTGTACATATTATTTACAATAATCTCAAATTCAATGATGGTATTCAAAGACATGAAATATTATCTGTTGCCAAAGATTTTGGATACAAGTGAAACTACCTGTACTGGTAATTGGCCATATAGGAATTATTGTCCAAAAGTGGCCACAAACTGGACGATTAACCAGCCTGTCTGATATATATGTCTATTGCTAGTCAAATGACCGCAAATGATGTTGGCAGCATAACTAACACAAACTAACAAAATTATTGTAATGAATGAATTAAGAGTTAACCAGACAATAAGGAGTAGACAATAGAAAACATAGAGTATTTGTTTAATGCGTATGTATCTCTTCAATTAAATATTGGCTTGGGTAGGCTGTAATTCTGCCATATTCCTCAGTATGTGAAAAACCCAAAGCTTCCAGCTGAGAAGAGTTTGAATGCATTCT
>JAZGTJ010019172.1:0-11049 GCA_036877575.1 Botia almorhae | reverse complement strand
CAACGTGGGAGGAAATCACTTTCCCGGACTCTCTCTTTCACTCTGCCCGGTTGGTGGAATGAACTCCATATCTCCATCAGAATGGCCGAGTCATTAGCCATTTAAACTAAAAACTCATCTTTTTCGTCTCTTCTTCCGCGACTAATTTACTAACTCACCCCCACTTCTACGTGGAAAAGAAAAAAAAAACTTTCTTATACTGTGTTGAAAAACCTGAGCCATGTGTATAGCACTTATTCAATGTTGTCTCTTATTGTAATCGAAGTTGCTTCCTTTCCTCATTTGTAAGTCGCTTTGGATAAAAGCGTCAGCTAAATGACTAAATGTAAATGTAAATGTAAATGTACATTGCAATTTTTGTCTATTTATATTTACATATGCGTATTCTTATCTTATTTTTATTTTCTGTGAATTGTTGTCTCTGTGCACTGGAAACCTGTGACACTAAAACAAATTGCTTCTATGCACAAGCATACTTGGCAAAAACTGTTTCTGATTCTGAATCTCAACTAGATTCAAATGAACTGGCAAACTACAGACTCATTTAAAATATCACATTTATCTCTAAAATATTAGAAAAGTTTGTATCCACACAACGGTGCACCTTCTTAGACAGAAACAGTATTTATGAAAAGTTTCAGTCAGGATTTAGACTACATAGGCAGGGTCAAAAGGCAGGTAGCAAACAATCAGAAACACAATAGAAACCAGGTAACTAACAGTAGAAAATGCTCTGAAATGTTATCCGGGTCTTTTGAGTCTGGTTTAAATAGCCGGCTTGATTGGAGTCAGGTGCGGCAAACAGGAAGTGATCAGCCCCAGATACAGAGCCCATGGGAACTGTAGTCCGAATTGTTGCTAATACTCAGGAGAGGGTTTCCCCTGGTGGCGCAGAGGAGGTAGAGTGGAACCTCCTCCGGAACATAATTCTGGCAGCAAAACAAGGACACATCTCATTGTTAGTTTTATGGACCATAACACTCTTAGGTTACTCTTGACTACAAAATCACGTTGACATTTTAAGGGCAGACACTGCAGTGGTTTTAATCCTACTGTTTAACCACTACCATTTTGCTCATTTAAATGGGATTAATTTCCACTGTACGTTGATGATACTCAACTATATATATTACATCAAGACCAGAAGATATTTCTACCTTATTTAAATTATCAGACTATGTTAAAGATATAACATTTTTGATGACTCATAATAATCTTTTTTTAAATGTAAATAATAGATAGTACTTATTAAACCATAAGGTAAACAGAAGCTTTCTAAATACAATTTTCAAATAGAAGGATGTAACATCATCTCATTTATAACATCATCCAATGCAGTTGAAGACTTGGGCATCATATTAGACAGTAATTTGTTCTTGAAAATCATGTAGTACATAATACAAAAACTGCCTTCTTCCATGTTAGAAACATTGCTCATCTGCGTAACAGCTTATATATTTCTGATGCAGAAAAGCTGGTTCATGCATTTATGATGTCCAGACTGAGCTATTGTAATGCACTTCTAGGTCGCTGTTCAGCATCCTTAATAAACAAGCTACAGTGCCAAATGCATCAGCTTGAGTTTTTACCAGGTCCAAAAAATATGACCATATAACCCCAATTTTGCCATCTTTACACTGGTTACCTATTTCCATATTACTTCCAAAGTACTACTGCTTCTTTATAAAGCCTTGAACAGGTTAGCCCCTATGTACTGAACAGAACTCTCTTATGTTCTTCTCTTGAGCTACAAGCCAACATGCTCTTTACGCTCATAAAACTCTGGACTTCTGGTTGTTGCAAAGTCCACTAAAGGCTGCAGAGAATTTTTACATTTGGCTACTAAACTCTGGAATAGTCTACCTCTTGCTACCTCTTGCTACCTCTAGACTAATAGGCTCAGACACGCACTTGTAGTTCAAATCTAGATTAAAGAAAAGTCTCCTTAACCAAGCATTCTTATAATAGTGGTGTAAAAATACATCAACATTGATTGATGTATCGGTCAAATGTCTAATGATATGATGCATCGATGCCACTTATAAAATATCGATAGGTACTTTATTTTGATACTCTCCACATCCTCACGTAATGTGATGTCCGCTATGCATTTTTACCAAAATGCGTATTTTCATTTCCTAACTATACTGTGCGTCTGACTGTGCGTCAGATTGCAATGCAACAAAGCAGTACAACAGACACAGATTTTGTGTAATTTGTAAACGTTACCAGTACCAGCTAAAATACTCAGGAAATATGACTTGTATAAAACTTGAAAGAAAACATGGAATTGTTGAAAGCACTTTGGCTGATAAAATACAGTTACTGTCACCTCAAATTACCCCTAATTAAACATTCATGTTATATATTTTAATTTTTATATATTCATGTTATAAAAACATGGCTGTGTAACCTTGGCACATAATAAAAATCAATCAATATACCCCCAAAGTAATCATAATCATATCACTGAATTTTTCGAGGTACCGGCAAATATTGTATCGCTGGATGAGAGAATATGTATCATATTATATCAGGTGATGTCTGATTTACACCCCATCTATAATGGATCTCATCACCTTGCATTGCCATTTCATCTCAGATAAAAACACAAATGATTATCTTTATATACTCCTAACTTTACTGTTACGGAGACGCTGACACAGCGGGATCTATCTGCAGCTCTTTAATAGGTATAACAATCAGTCAACAGGCGATGGTCAAAAACTGGCAAACAGAGCAATAAAGGCGAGACAGAATCAAAACGTAAACACAGGCAAGGGTCAAGGCAGGCAGCAAACAATCAACAACAATGTCTGAATCAAAAACAAGAGGCAGGCAGCAAAAAGGCAATCGGGGGGTCGTGCGTGAGATTCATTGGCATTAAGTATTTCAGTGTGCAAATCCCACTGAACAGGGGCAACTAAGAGCTTTTCGAGAAGAATATTCTCTAGAGATCAAGCATCAACGTGTACAAAGAAAGGTAACTCGGTCTGGGTGGCGTAATATAGGTGCGGTAGTGAAGCGATTCTTTAGTTCTGAGAATGCCCTTAATGCTGCGTCATTACAGACTAGCTTACTAGATTGCCGTTTCGTGAGGGAAGTCAAAGGCAAAGCTACAGAACTGAAGTTTCGAATGAATCTACGATAAAAGATGGCGAATTCTAAAAAATGTTGTAGTTCCTTAAGTGTTTTAAAACATTGGCCATTCAGTGACTGCTAAAACCTTCTTGTTATCCATGGCCACCCCCTCGTGACTGATAACGTAACCCAAGAAGGTAGTACTAGTGGTGTGGAACTCACACTTCTCTTCCTTTACATATAAGTTGTTTTAAATAAGACGTTGGAGAACGGAGCGAACATGCACAACGTGTTCCTCCAACGTTTCTGAGTAAATCAGTATGTCATCGATTTAGACTATGGCAAATCTGTCCAGCATATCTCGGAATATATAATTCATAAATGATTGAAACACGGATGGGCTATTAGCGAGACCAAATGGCATGACGAGGTATTCATAATGACTGGTAGACGTAGAGAACGCTGTTCTCCACTAATCTCCCTCCCGAATACGAACCAGGTTGTAAACTCTTCTAGAACCTAGCACGGCGAAGTTGCTCTAGGGTTGCTCTGCTTACTAAAGACCAGGTCCAGATCAGAGTATTCGGGGGGTATGTGAGAGGGAGAGGAGAGTGGAGTCTCTGGGTTCATCTCAACTGGAACTGACTGGACAGGAGCAATCTTTTTTAGGCGTGACTGGTGACATCTATCTCCTCAACGGGTTATCTCTCCCTCACTTCAAGAAATGGAAGGCTTTCCTTGCAAACTCTACCGATATAAATTTAGCAGCAGCACTCGAATCGATTAAAGCATGAGAGTTAATAGTTAAATTATTTACAATAAGGGTCATAGGAACACGAATGGAACTACTTTGACTGTTCCTTGGTCTGGAAAAGGGTCGGACGGGACAGATGGGACTTGGATGACCAGATTGACCGCAATAGAGACAAAGACCAGAACGTAGATGATTCTCACACTCCTCAGAGGAGAGATGGGTGTAATTAATCTGCATGGGCTCGGGAACGGTTGCACACTCGGGTCTAGGAGCTACGTAAGTATAGCATGGACGCCATGTTCGAACCAGGTTATCAACTTGAATTTAAAGTTCAAGTTAAAGTTATTGAGACCCCGGCGGTACAGCAGCTTGAGTGTGTCCTCTACCCAGTTGGTCTGAGTGGAGAGGGTTCGAAAGTTTAGCACATATTCGACAGCAGTAAGTCCTGCTTGATTAAGAGCGAGTAGCTGTTCACCGGGGCTCAGGTCTTCAAAAGGATGTTCAAAAACCTCCCTAAATTGTTGTAAAAAAGACTCAAACGTTGGAAAAACAGACCCATCCGGCCTCCATACCGCAGTAGCCCAGTCCAGGGCTTTCCCTGTTAGGAGAGAGCAAACAAAAGCAATACGGCTGCTCTCTGTGGGGTACAGAGCAGGCTGCTGGGAGACAAAAAGGGAGCATTGCAACAAAAACCCCTTGCACCTTCCCGGATCACCGTTAAATTAGTCAGGAAACATTAAGCGCGGACTCACCGGGTGGCTGGGTGGTGGGGGTTTTGTAGTCATGCCGGACGGAGGAAAAAACTGGGACCCGTTCGAACCAACTCCTCCGTGAGAGCGGTTAGACGCTTCAGCTGCTGCTGGTGAGCTGACAGCTGGGATGCCTGGGCCGAGAGATCGGAGGAAAGATGGTGGATGGCTGCTGGATCACTTAAAGGCAATGTCTTCTGTTATGGAGACGCTGACACAGCAGGATCTATCTGCAGCTTTTTAATAGGTATAACAATCAGTAAACAGGCGATGGTCAAAAACTGGCAAACAGAGCAATATAGGTGAGACAGAATCAAAACGTAAACACAGGCAAGGGTCAAGGCAGGCAGCAAACAATCAACAACGTCTAAATAAAAAACCAGAGTCAAAAAAAGTCAAAAAACGATAAATAGTCCAAATGGCAACGGGAAAGTAGTCCGGAAAAACGCTCTGAAATGCAGCACATGGCAATACAAGAGAGAGTGATCCTGGGCTTTATAGGGTGGCTGATTGAGAACAGGTGCCGAACAGGAAGTCATCAGTCCTCCTAGGTACATGGGCCAATGAGAATTGTAGTTCAGAACATCGACTAGTATTCTGGCGAGGGCTCCCTCCGGCGGCCAGAAGGAGGAGGAATGGCGACCTCCTCCGTAACAGTTACAAATAGCAGCTAATTATACACTAATTATTCTCTGTTTTGTTTTTATTTATCTTGGAATATCAATTCAGGGGTAGCTTCAGATTACGCCTGCTCCAGTCTAAATCCAGCATTTTAAGGTGACTACAGATGATCCAACAATGTGTAGAAAGAATGCCGACCCCAGCAAGAATTGCAGACTTCAGCTCATATACATACACAATATTAGCCAACAGCATACTCTGATCTAACATCAGTTTTCTGGTGATGTACATTCTGTTGCATTTTTGTAAAGCAGCTTTGAAGCAATAAGTATTGTAAAAAGTGCTATACAAACTAATGTAAATTAGATTGAACAGTCAGTAACACAGAAGAAAAAGCTTTTGATCTCTGAATGTTTGCAGCAGCATGTTGATGTACGTACAGCTCTCAATCTCTAAAGAGCACGTCTGTGTGTCCAGAGGAAATCGACTCAGATCCATGTTACACATGGCCGTGACAGTCACTCTACAACACATTCGACACTTGTGTTAGTTTTACATGAAACACTGTTTTCATTTTACACAAATAGCTGAGGTCATTTTTGCAGCTAAAATTCTAACAAAGATTATAAAATATTAAAAAGATGTCACAGTTCTATTACTATGACTAGGGAAAAGCATTACGCTCAATGTGTCTGCTTTAGTAAATGAAGTCCCGCGCTCTAGTAGAAAGAACCAATTAACTAAACACTAATGATTGTACAGTGGAGTGTTGTAAGGTACTAAGTAGCTAAAGCAACCTGGATAAAGTGTTTTTTATTTAGTGCAACAAGCTTAAGAATCACAACTTGTTTCAGTTAATGTCAGGTTTAATAGTTGGTCAGAAAACATTGTTTTATTGTGACCTTGTTCAGCAATTTAAAAGATATCTGTCTTTCTCTATTTAAGTAGATAGAACTTGAATTTCTATGACTGAAATAGCTGCACAGAGAGTTTGCATATATGGCCACTAAATGCGGAGACTTCAGTAAAGGGACTGTGGTTTATAAAGTTGTGATCATTTATTTGACACATTTATTGGGTGGGGATGAAAAATGCTGATTGAAACATTTTGTTGAAATGTGTCACCATCACAAATGTTGATTAATTTAATAGTCACAGATGTTGAGAAGGCAGGAGATGATGGTGACTGAGCATCTGTGGTCTGTTTCTTTAGTAAATGGCTAATCTATTGCAGTTGTTCATAAGTCTTTACCTGAGACTGTAAAGGACATTTCCATCAGGATACACTCGTAACATCACGTTGTCTGTTGTTGTGTCATGAATGAAAGACCGTTTAGAATGAACAAAGAACATGTCGGGCACCCATTTCTTCTTTACGAGACGGCTGTCGAATGTCATACTTTGATTGTTGGTGCTGGGGAACGACAACCGCTCGTCTTTCCAGTAATGTCGCAGATACAGCGTCATAGTAAAATCCTGATGGGAGAAATCAGCTGTTATTTAAAACACAACAGAAAATATTTAAACCAATTATAATAAATACAAAAATAACACATAAATAACAAATAAGCATGAAATTAACCAGGAACACTGTCCAGGGGCCTGTAATGAGGGACCTATTAATCAGAATCAGAATCAGAAAACTAAACCACATTAAACCACTTTCTTAGACATGACACAAAACAGTCATACTATAAAAGTTAACTTAAAACATTAATTTAAAACTTAAAAGTAAACCACATGTAAAAAGCTGATCCATTAAACAAAAATAATAAAATGTATTTCTCTGTTAGCAGCAGAAGCAGTGAGTTTATTGTTGTTCTGCAGAAAGAAGACAAAAAAATTGTGTACACTTGTTCTTGAAAAATTTAAACACAGGGAAAATTTGTATCATTACAACAGGGTGAGTAAAACGTAACTAGGCATTAAAAAGTGGTAGTAAAGTCAATATTTCTAATACAAATTTATTTAAACATGACAAATTACAAATTGTACATGTACTTTAGGTAACGTGTACGACACAAATTGTGTCATGTACTTTAGATTACAACCCGCAAAGAAGTAAGTACGCAAATAAGTAAGTAGGTGTAAGTTTCTGTAATTATAGTGTACCTATAAAGAACTTACGGGGTAAGTAAAGGGTAACAACGTGGTACGTTCGTGTCATAAGTGAGTAATAAACCAGATAATTAACATGCAACAAACGGCGTAAGTAAACTGAAGTTACTGCGTACCTTTTTTTGTAATTATAGTGTACCTATTCAGTACCTATGGGGGAATAATATGCGACGTTTGGGGAATAAACAGTTGTAAAGTTACAAATCATTTATACTGTAAGTATTTTAAAACTAAGATGTACCCATTTTAATATTATTACAAAACATGACAAATAGTTAAATGAATTAACGCGTTTCTTTTATTATTTATAATTCACCAGTCTACTTACCTTGTGGAGGATTATTCGTTGATCTCAGACGTATTGCCAAATAACTTGATATGATGTTATGATATCAAGCAAATAACTTGATGTGATGCATGATATTCCTTTAAGGTTCAGTGCAGCTTAAAGCAAGCTCACCTCTTTCTAAATGCATGATGCAACGTTTGTATTTCAGTGAATGTATACTGTTTTAATTGCAAAAAATAATTTGGCCATCAAACAATTCAATTAAAACTATGGCAATATTTTTCTCTGTAATTACTGTGCAAAGAGTCTTGTTATGTGTTTAAATCCAACTTGTTACCCCCTTGTTCTGCGTAATTACAGGGTAAATACAAACGAAAGTCATGCTTGTTCCCCTCTTGTTCCCCTCTTGTTCTGCGTAATTACAGGGTAAATACAACAAAGCAAGCTCACCTCTTTCCAAATGCATGATGCAACGTTTGTATTTCAGTGAATGTATACTGTTTTAGTAGCAAAAAAAATAATTTGGCCATCAAACAATTAAATTTGTTTGATAAATACTGCAATATTTTTCTCTGTAATTACTGTGCAAATAGTTTTGTTCTGTGTTTAAGTCCAACTTGTTACCCCCTTGTTCTGCGTAATTACAGGGTAAATACAATATTAAACTAGTATGCTGGAACAGTTAAACCTAGCGTTAGCATTAGCTTTGTTTCACAAAGTTTTAAGTTAGTACTTGTAAAACCACAGTAATACAACTGAAGAAAAAAGGGCTAATTAAAACAAGAACATAATTTATTTTGTAACAACAAGAAACAGTAACAATTTTAAATAAGAACAACACTGTAAAACTGTAAAAATAACAAACATAACAAAAATAATAAACAATAAAACAGAGGGAGAAAAAACAATGATTTAAATTAATTACTCATTCAACGTCTCAACTTATTTTTTACAGGTAAGAGCTTGTTTGGTTTCCTCGGGTCCTCAATTTCTTTTCCCCTGCAGCATAAGAAGGAACCAAAAACTGTTACCCCTCTGATGCAATTGTCACCTGTGATCACAAGTACAGAAATATAGTTTGTACAATGTCAAAAAGTTGCACTGCAAAACAAATAACTTCAGACTATCTGATAAACTTTGTTTTGTGTGTGTAGTAGCATTCCTTATGTAATATTATAGTAATACCATGAAATTTTGATCATGTATAAATGGGGACACTGTTAATGTAACAATGTTTTTTGAAAATGTAAAAATACAGAAAATGTAGTGTGATGGTTAGGTTTAGGAGTAAGGTTAGTCTAGGATGACAGAATATACAGTTTGTACAGTATGGAAACCATTATGACTTTGGAATGTCACCATAATGATAGGAATACCAGTGCTTGTGTGTGCTGAAGTAATAAATCCAAAAAATAAGGGGTGTGAACACTGTGATGCTGAAAGTGAAAGAAGAAGCAGACCTTATGTAAATTATGGTAAAAATGTCATTGTGAAGTTAAGGAGGCAGGACATAATAAAGTATTACTGAACTGGACCAAGTTTGGGCACCCCTACTTTAAATAAACAAGTGTTACCAAGGCAATAAGGAACATCAAGGGAGACATACACAGAAAACCAATGTTGAAATAACTACAAATGACTACAAAACGAACAGAATACAGCGGAGGAAACTCGCTTACCTCACTTACCTTACCGTTTGCTGTATATTCAGACATGAACAACAATAAAACAAATGCATAAAAATGCATAAAAATTAACAATAATAAACAAATAGTATATGGTTTAGCGTACAATTTTAAATTGTGACAGTGGCCTTAAATTATTAACAATATAAAACAAAATGCGGTTTACCAACTATGTTTTGTATGCTGGTGAGATGAAGCAATTACCAACGCCCAAACAAAAGTTTGCGCAAATCCGATGGCGCTGCTGTTTGATTCAGAGCTTTAAAGAGGCGTCTTGGTTCGCAACACTTCTGAACCGGAGAGTCAGTGAGCTTGTACCTGAAGTGGTGACGTACCGCGAGAGCGACTTAAAAGCATACAGTGCTGTCTGTTGTCTCGCGATACTTTGACGTCATATCGGTTTGCCCAACAAGTTTGTTCATGTTTGGAATCGATTCTTCACAGTGCGAAGTAGACGAAAGTGTAGGTAGTATTTTTTATTATTACATTTATGGTCATGTAAGTGTTCGTTTGTGGTTTCTATCAGATGTTTGTTTTTTTTTTAATCAAAGATGAATCGGCCCAAAAGAAAAACCATGAAAATACAGGACTGGATGAAAACCCAACGGAAACCACGTGTGGGAGCAAAAACTGCTCAACACAGCTCTGGGGGTCTTCTGATGCAAACTGATTAATTTGTGTAAGAAAACTATTTACATATATAAACATATTTAATACAATAAAACATATTTAAAACTGTATAAAGCAAAACATCCAGTGCCTGGTGGACCGCCACTTACGAAGAATGTGTAACGCCTCTTGCAGTTCAAACCACGACGTGAAGTATGACATAGGATGTAACATAAGTGTTTTGAACTGCGTCTCTTACAGTAAGAGTATTCAAAGATGCCAAAGATATTTTGCATGCACATAACTAGGGTTGCATACGCACAGTAAACTTGCACCTGAGGGTTCGCACATCGCTCCAATAATACTGATGTCTTATGTATAGCGGCACGTAGAAACAGTAGCGAGGTATCTACCAATACGTGTACCATTACATTCCTATTAACCATGGTAACTGCACACAACAAAGATGGCCACAGCTCCTGTAAAACTAACCCAAAAATTACAAACTGTATATATAACTGTACAATATACATTCTCATGAAAAACTATGGGAAAATATCTAATTCTGATGTAAATTTTACACTTTATTTGTTGATCTTATTGTGCCCTTATAGTCCACTAATACTGATGTATGTTATTTTCAGTCAATGTTCTGTAATGTGTGTGTGTTACGGTGAGTGCTGGGACGGTTGTGTTTGTGTAAAGCATAAACCAGGACACGGAACTAAAGTAAAGAATATTTAATGAAATAAACACAAACACCAACCGTATAACAAAAGGACGACAACATGTGCATCAGCAGTGAAAGGTGAAAATACAAAAGACAAACCACGATGAGACGATAAGACAAAAATCCAAGCGACGGTATCAAAAGGGGCAATCCAAAAGAGTAATCCAAAAGACAAGCGATATCCGAAAACCAGGCAAGACGTAATAACCTATGACAAAGACTCTGAATCGAAACGCTAACAAAACCAACTCCTCAACAATAACCCACAAACTGACTGACAAAACGAGGAACTTAAATACACATACTAATTATACAAACACAGGTGCAAGTGATTAACAGAAACAGGAAGTGACATAAAGACCAGTGACATCATAGACACGTGACACAAACTGAACATCAAAATAAAAGTCTTA
>JAZGTJ010019171.1:0-11049 GCA_036877575.1 Botia almorhae | reverse complement strand
CAAAACTATCATACAACTCCTAGCTATCCTACAAGACTTGCAATATTGTACATTTGTCATATTAATCACAGTTATGAGGTTATTATTGTGCTTTAATTATTTTTTTTATCTTTAGTCCCAGTTTATTACTATTGGATTGACAACAAAGACCATTACTTTCCATGTGTGTTCCATGGTACATATTAAGGTTTAGAATGACTACAACATGCATTGGACAGTGAGTGTCTAGAAATACTTTTTCATACAGTGGAGTTTATATGTGAAGACATACCTCCATCAGTTTCTGTCTTCTGTTGTGTGGCTCTTTCTCCAGGTCAGATGGAGGCTGTAAAACCTGCTGTCTGTCTTTGTGTTGCTTCAGTCTTCTCTGCTCCAGAACTCTCTGGAGCTCTGACTTCTCTTCAGGCAGAAGACCCCTGCACACATAACAATCATTCATCACTGCAGAAGACTTGTGAAATAAGGTTGATAAAGAATCTGTACATAGTCTGAAAATGTGATTTTAATGGGAGATGGTGTCTTTTCTTGGCTTTGAACCAAGAAGTAATATTGAACATATTATAGATGTTAGTAATCATTTTCTGATTTTCTCATCATTGGATTGACACTAATTAAGCATAAAATAACTGAGTTACAATCAAAAGTATAATTACATTCCATATACAAAGTTTTAAACCAGGTGACATCTGTAAATAAATTATGTTAGACAGTTTGTCCAAACTCTTGTTGCTCAAGCTGCTATGACATTAATGCTTAAGTGTGACAAACACAGTTTTACTGCCCTTTATATCCACTTTCTCAGGAGCTCAGACCACAACGATCATGGCCCGGGTAAAAGCCTCACTTTGATCCTGTGTAGTGCCATTTAAATCTCTTAAAATCACCCTCAAATAAAACCACAGCCAGACCTCAATCTCACTTGAGCTTTGCATTTCACAGAATCGTAAAAGAGTATTTGTCCTGTGTCAGTTAACTGTAGGCTACACTGTATGCTGCTCAATGACAAATTATATCAATTAGGATGATTATCAGATTTTCTCATCTGACAGAATGTTTGGCACTATGAAGAAGCTGGTAAATGTAGCCAGTCAAAATGATTATAGTCAATGTGTTCAATTATAATATGAGTAAAGATATGCTGTTCTCATTTTGGCTCACCATCTATGACAGACTGGCAGTTCTCTGTGTATCCCTCTATGAGTGTGAGACGCCAAAATGGCGTTGGACAGATAAGCTCATCCCTTCAGTTTGCTGAAATTTAGTAGTCACACAGCTGGAGATACCGAGACATTCCGAGAGAGAAAAAGTAAGTATAATATTATGAACACTGCATGTACTAACTTTTTGTGTAATAAGCCATTTATTTCAAGAAATTCTTGTGTACATTTACATTTAGTCATTTAGCTGACGCTTTTATCCAAAGCGACTTACAAATGAGGACAGGAAGCAACTTCGATTACAATAAGAGACAACAGTGAATAAGTGCTATACACAGGGCTCAGGTTTTCCAACACAGTATAAGAAAGTTTTTTTCTTTTTTTTTGTCCCCAAGTAGAAGTGGGGGTGTGTTAGTAAATTAGTCGTGGAAGAAAAGACGAAAAAGATGAGTTTTTAGTATCATCCTGTTTAAAATTACCTTATGGAAAAATGATTTCGGTGATAATATATTGTAGGAATAAATTCTAAAATTATTAACATTAAAAAATTAAATTTAATTATTTTTTTTGTACATACACTCAAAAATAAAGGTTCTTCACAGCCATGCCATAGAACTGTTTTTGGTTCTCCAAACAATTTAGTCAAAGTTTCTTAAAAGAACTATTTGTTTTTTCCCTATTTTGTTATTTTTGTGAAACAGAAAAGTTCAACAGATGTTAAAGGTTCTTTATGGAATGATACAGCTCAAAATAGTTCTTCTATGGCATTGTGAAGCACCTTTTTTAAGAGTGTATGTAACTTGTACAAAGTTTAGTAATTGGTTAGCAAATTATTTGTACTGTTTACAATAATTTTATATTATTATTATTACAAACTATAACAAACTAAAATATGAAAAACATGTTACACTTAAGATTGTTAGAGTGCTTTCCGTAATATATAAAACATTCCAGTTATAATTGACATGAGTGATTTATTAGCTCAAATCCATTAACATAAAACGATGAATGTTAAGCAAGAGTAAATCTTACCTGAGGTTTGTAATGCAACAGCATAACAAGCAAGAAATTTTCAGCAGGAGGGAGACAGCACTCTGCGCTTCTCATACACACAGATGCTGATTAAAGGTAAAGCTTGCTGATGCACTTAGTAGATGCAACTAATGGCATGAGATTAACTGCGTAATCAAACCTCATAATGCCCAGATTGTGGATTACTAACAGGTTTAATCCCATTTAGAGGCAGCATGCTTTGTTCCTTATAAACCTGAAGCTGCTAAACCTATTGTTTCAACATACAAACAAAATATATTTAGAAAATCCTTCTTTTTATTTGCTTGTCAAAAAGCCCCCAGCAAGATAGCACGTTATGTTAACATTAAGACACACAAAAATAAAACATGCTGGCAGAGTGGTTTCCAATATTGTCAGACGACAGCTGAGTGCACCTTCTGGTTTCTTTCTCTTGCCAAGAACATTGTCAATTAAATGATCCTGCCAGGATCTCCTGAACGCTATTTGAGAAGGGTGGGGAAAACATAACATTCAGCATGTAACATTCAGACATTAAATATGTTTAAACTGAAAACAATTAATCTAAAAAATGCTAAAAAATTATTTACAGGAGTTCAGTTCGAGTCTTCAACATTATTCTGCCAAATTAATCACAATTTATTTGTATATTCCTACTATTGGATGCCCACACTGATAACAATCTACACCTAACAAACCACATAAGTGTGGTGGTATATTTTTATAAACTATATCTGTGTAAACGTTTACTTTATAAACTAGTTTTACAAAATATTTGTTTGACTTGTCTTTGAAACGTAGGCTTTAAATATGCTGTATTTTAATTTGTAGGGTGATTTCCCATAATTCCACAGGAGACATCCTGGAAGTGCTGTTGACGCGGAACTGATGAAGAGAGTAAATAAAAAATCACTGGCGGTCCGCGGTTCATTTTAGCACGGGGTAATAAAGCAGGAACAATGACTAACGGTAGGTTATGAGATTAACGATAGAAACTCTAAATTAGGAATATATATGTCGTAAAATAAGAAATGTTGACAGTAGGCTAAGCTGGGCTGTGTATGTGTAGACGTGGCTCAGGAAGAGCTGCAGCTGGTTTATTCAACATCAATGCAAGCCTTAATTAGTTCTTAGGGCCTGTATCTAAATATAAAATGTCATCGAAAACAAAATGGCTTTATACATCCATCGTTTCACGTTTCAGAGTAAACAGTACAATGTTTTTAGGTTGGCGTCTATTAGCTCAACCCCTGATCCACAGTTGTATCCAGTTATAAATATTTTGTATAACTGGTACCTGTAGCTCCTACAAATGTATGTTTCATAAATATAGTGTTTCTATATTATAGTGCAATCAGTTTAAACATGGTTGATTTATTTGAATGCCGAGTTGTAATTGTGTATTGCTTGTTTACAGTTTACTCTTTCGATGGCATTCTTGTATTCGGCCTTATTTTCATTTGCACATGTGCATACTTAAAGAAGGTTCCTCGCCTAAACAGCTGGCTCTTGTCAGAACAGAAGGGTATCTGGGGAGTGTTTTATAAAGGTAGGTTATTATCTGTTAAATAATATTTTATTGTACTTTATTGTACTGCTGCTATAATGGATATAATTAGCAAACTGATCTTGCAAAAACCCTTAAAAGGGTTATTTCAGCCAAAAAAAAAATTGTTTATTCACATATTTTCTTAAATACAACACAAGAAGAAACTTCAGTTTGTTGAAACTGCTGTTATTTTCATACAATGAAAGTGAATGTGGACCCATGATATCAGTAATTAATATTCTTCCTGACATTTCCCTTTATATTCCCTGAACATCAACATGAAGTAAATAATGACAGAATTGAATATGATCATTTTTGGATGAACTTTCCTTTGAAATGTCACTCCCGGAACAGTGTTATGTCAATGGTGATAGGTATATCACTGTGTGTGTTTTCTGGATGGACGTGTTTAGATGTTTTCTAATTTCTGTGTGTTTTCTGTTATCTTCGTAGCTGCAGTGATAGGAACACGGCTCCATATTGCTGTTGCAGCATCATGTTTATGTATGGCATTTTACCTCATATTTCTGAAATGACCTGGAAGCTTCAGTCTTTTGGACACTGGGCTGTTGAATGCCAATCAAAATGTAGTACTGGCAAATATTGCCAGCTACTGGAGATGATGTACTCCACCTGCCCCTGATGTTGGTAGAAGCTTTCGTGTAACTCTGATTTAAGACCTACTTTGCATTTTTGGGAATGTTTAGGTTAAGACTGGATTTGGTCTTGGATAAGGATAAAACATTACTGATTGCTGGAAATGGTGAGAAACAACACTGTCAAAGTTAAGGATTCAGCATTTACTTTCATAAAGTACTGTCAAATTGTTGTGTATTTCCTGTCAGACCTGAAAAGCTTTCTTTGGACTTTATTGGGGTATATTTACTTGGGGTATACTAAACAAAGTTTAACAAATGTTAGAAACAGGGGTATCATGTTAATTATTCAATACTTTTTGAAATAAAAAATAGATTATATTATGTTATGGTGTCTTAGTGTGCACAGCTAAGGCTTCAAGTGACCACAAATATTTATAATAAAAATATGCAAGCGAACTGTCACTATTTGCAACATGGGAAAATAATAAAAAACAGTTTCTAAATTTAACACGGAAACATTTTAAACAGAAAAAAACTGAAAATGAAGCCCAAATGTGATAGAGATAACTTCTGACTTCTATTACTTAATAAATAATACATATTTTTTAATGCCACCTAATGACCAGGGTTCCTAGGGTTAGTTTTACAATACGTTTTCTTTTGTAACTACAAAGGTATCTAGGCATACTTGATGCATTGTAAAGGCATGATTTTATTAATTTGAGGTTTAAATACACATTATTTACACATTTAAGCAAATGTTTGAGGATACAGAATTTAGACAGGGTCCGAGATGTTCTATTGAATTGTGTTTTAGTGTAATGTAAAACAGTTTATCTGAAGTCACATATTTTTTGTTCCTTTTATGTACCTGTGCACTAAAACTGCTCTGTATTTATGCACAAAGATAGATGTTGAATGTTCAGATTTGTAAACGTATGTAAAACATAGTAAATATTTCAGAAAAAATCCTATGCAACTAAACAATTGTTTGTTCTTTTCCTATTAATTTGTTTTAATATTAATACCTCTATGATTTGCTTTGTGAATTTAAATAATTGTTTTTGTACAGTCAGTAGCCTTTTTCAATAATTTAATATTTTTAACACAATTTCTAAAAATTAGACACTAAACATCAGTTCATATCTTTTTTAGATTAATTACTGCTGCTCATATGCCGTTAGTGTAACCATGCATTATTTGTGCTCCTTGTGTTGTACCTATTTTTCAAGACCGATTTGAGAGAAGCAACTTTAAATGGCCACAAGGTGGCGTGAAAGTCGTATTCCTGAAACGTTTTCTAGAACACAACGGCAAGTGTTTCTCAGAATTTTGGCGGAAGTTAACAGAGACTGTTGCCTCAATGTGCCCCTTGGAGCAAGATCATTTCATATTAAAATGCTTTTCGTAAATTAACATAATTAACTTTTGCTATAGTAATGTAGTTCTCCGTAATTTACGCCTCGCATATGCCAATAACGAAATAATGACAGATTCTTGCAAAAAATATTGCTCTCTGTTGTCAAGTGTTTATATGGTAGGACTAGCAATAAGTTTCAATGCATTATTAATAGACATCATGAAAGAAATTCACTTCAAGAAGAAAATACAAAGCTACTGTCCTTGTAATTATTTTTTATGGCATTCAGGTTCAGACTCTTTGTTTGTGTGTAATTCTGTAGTACTGACCTGAAAAACGAATCATATCGTTGTTTTGTGTGTGATTATGAAAATAATTGCTAAAAATAAATTAGGCTGTATGGCTATGTGTCAAGTCCCAATAATCCTCGCGAGACTTGATGCAAAGTCCCGTGAGTCACGCTAGTACAGTGACGTCAGGCGCGTTGGTCGGAGGAGAACTTGTAACAGGAAAAAAAGAAATCCGCAGAAGAAATCTCACGCTTTGCCCAGGAACTCCTGTAGGATCAGAGCTGAAGCGTGTGTACGATCTCCAGCTATTGCACATATGCATGCGATTCATGTCTTTGTATGCATGGGAATAGGATCGTGAACCTGGAGGTTGTGCTTTTGTTTTGTTAGTTTTGTTGTTCCTATAAAAGCGCTGTGATCAAGAGCAGCACAGAAGTTTCCACTTCTCTTCAGGAATGTCTCAGAAGGAGAGACCCACTTTCTACCGACAGGAGCTCAATAAGACCATATGGGAGGTACCGGAGAGGTACAAGAATTTATCACCCGTGGGTTCTGGAGCTTATGGATCCGTATGGTAAATATCTGCTTGGTGTAAAGCTCTTGCATAACAAGAACTGGCTGCTCCGTTTTTCTTGTCTCTTGCGTTTGCTCAACATGGAGAAGTATGTAATAGCAGAGCTTGCAAAAAGATTTGTATATATTCTTTGCAAAAACAAATGTTTTTTGGTTCAGCAAAGAAACTCGATTGCATGCGATTTGCGCTGCAAAATTGCGTTCAGTGCGAATATGTTTTACTTCACATACGTACAATGAACTGAATAGTTTATTGGAAAAGAAGTTGATTGGTAAATAAAAGTAGATGCTGCATGACAGGTTTAATTTACCCATATTTCTGTTATGTTTTGTCAATTTAACCAAAGAGTTTAAAATGTATTTAGTGTATGTATTGTATACTTAATTTCAGGTTGCCTGTCTCTTTAATTAATGGCAAGCTTGCTGTTTACTTTATTACAAAATATAAACGTAAACTTGAGATTTCATCATTAAATTATATGTAAACAAGATGCATGTTTGCAGATTTTTTAAATATAAAATACAATAAAGCATACTGAAGGTGTAAACGGGTTACATGATCACAGACGCATTAATTCAATTAATTCAAGGTTTCTTCACTGGATGTAGCTTAAGTGGCGTGTATAAATGAAGGCCATTCTTATTGTGCATGCCACACGAGTCTGGTGTTGAGGACAAAATGATGTCACTCTTCCCTCTGAATCATAATTCCAGGATTAGGTGGTCTCCTCAGCACTGAGCTGGTTAGTCATACTTGCTAGGACTCCAATCTGTTCTAAATATTACATGAGCTACTCCAATGGGGCCTGTTGTGCATGCACATTTTTATAGTAGATGACTGCATGATGTTGCGAAGAACTGCATTAATAGCGTATGTGCCTGATAATAAACCTTTGGCATGCATCTTGGGGGTTTTCAGGAAGGAAAAGCACACGTTGCTTTGAAAGCAGGGATAAGCCACGAGCTGTGGAAAAAACATGCCTGCCTCAGTATGTCTGGGTTGTCCATTCCATTCTGTTTTATATTCCTGGACAGCCCCGGTTAATGTGCACAGATCTTGTTCCAGACATGTCCTCTGTCAGTAGGATATAAATAGTGACTTTTTGTGTTTGTTCCCAGGACGTCTCAGCCTGGTAAATCAAGTGTGCTCGTCAATCAGTCCCACTCGCGTTTGGCGCTACAGCACCCCGTCATGCGTTGCTAGGCTCAAGTTTAATATAAAAACCTTTTTTATAACCTCATGCCGTGCACTGCTTAATCTCCTGGCAAGGCTGAATTTAAACGTTGCAATATTTTATGATCAATTTTCAGATTATATATGGTTTTGATTTGTTATCTAGCCACATTTTGTATCTTAATGCTGTTGAGGTGACATGTTTAAACCTGTTTGGACTGCAAAAGGGATTTCTGTAGGAGCGCCAGTGTGGTTTCTAGTGCAAGAGATTGACAGAATTTTCATGAAATTCCAGGCAGTGAATGTTTACAAACATCCCACAGTATTGAGGTCTATGTGTGTAAATAGATCTAAATTCTGACAGGCCAGAGCTCTCAACAGCAGAGAAAGCTGTTGTTGTTTACTTAGTTACTTTGCTTTTTCTTCGAGTTACTTTGGGCACAGGGTGTGTGATTGACTAATGGTACTCTGGAATTGGAAACGCCTTTGGCCTACCTCAGTCCTGTTCTACTGGGCTTTGTTTTTCTTGCTTTGGTACAGGTTCTTCATGATCTTGCCAAGGACAAATGCATGTCACAACTATATCTCTTGCCCATTGTCTCATAGGAATGTTCTGGGTTATGTCCACTATTGACAATATCTCAGAAAAAAGTTCACTGTGAACAGTATTTTTGACATACTGCTAATTACCACAGAAAGTAGTTAATTAAATATAAATGTGAAAATGTAAACGTATAAATGCTTTTGTAGTTGCATGCTTACAAGAGGAGCAAGACTGGAGGGTTTAGAAGCAGAAAGGTGGCACTTGTTTTTTAAAAACATTTTATTTATTCTTTCTTACAAAAAGTGTTATTTCTTCTTAAATGGTCTAAATTCTAAATCCTTTTAGTGGTGGTCCTTTTAGTACTTTCTTGGGCAGGTGTACCTTTGATTAGGAGTTATTGATTTAATTTCTGTGGATGGATTTTCTGTGTTTAAAGCCTCTTCAGATATCCTTTGTTTCACATGATCATATGTTGAAATATTATATTTAACTAAGAGTGAGTTAGTTTTTTACATTTATCAGATGACTACTTTGGGCATTTTACCAAAGTAGTCATCTGATAATGGTACAAGATCAATGTTTATCAGTGTTTACCCAATGTTGTTGGGTATACTGTTGGGTTTAGGTGTTGTTGGGTATACTTTCAAAACACTTATGTATTTATTTATTTATGTTTTCATGTTCATCCCTGTAAAATACCTTTCCCCCAGACTTCCATTGTTTCTATATTTCTTTATGCAAAATTTTAAAATAATTATTTGTGGTAATTAACAGCATATCATTTAAGCTGTCCATAGAGTGTGCATCATTCCCATATCATTCCTTTAATTAGGTTTTTTAAGATAGTCCTGTACTATTTGAGTTCAATAAAAAGGTTGTCTTGTTGATTCTCTGACAGATGGTAGCAAGGTGGAGGTGATTATATTGACTTTCAGTTTATCTAATGCTTGAGGAATAAGTAAACTTGAAGCTACACCTTTGCCTTATCTCTGTATCCATCCTAACACATCAGCCTATCCAGGTCAGATAGAGAACTGGGACTTTTCCTACACACTGTGGTGCTTTCCTATGTTTCACAATCATCACTGAGTCACTGGTTCCACTCTCCGCACTAGATTTTTTCTTTTGGATTAAACCCAGCGTGTACATGTCGGACTCATACAGTAATCACTCTACGCAGCTCCTGTTCAAACAGCTCCTCAGCCCTCATAAAGCTCAGTTTGTTGCCCTCTGCTTACAATGCAAAGTATGATAAATATCCACACCTATAAGAGACTGCAGTAGAGAGGGTTCAGCTATGTCTTTGCCCTGTCAAACTGGTTTGAATCACGCACTGGTTGTTATGTAAGGTGAAGAACAGCATTTCTATAAGACAATAAAGGCACAGAGTCAACAACTGTGAAACTGCTGAGGCTGTTGTTGTGTCAGAACTGTGTCTGAATGTAATTTATCTTTGCATGGGCCCCTGTTTTTTCAGAGGTGTGACAATATAATCAGAAATGGCATGTGACATAGTTTAAAAAGATTGTGCGTGTCAGTATTTGCCACAGCGCCAAGTCTATTGTACATATATAGGTCTTTGTCACATGTATATATAATACACACTAACTGTGGTCCTAGCTGAGTATTTTTAGTGTGAATGTCTGATGGACATTAAATGACGACCCTTGCCATTTTGGTGTCTTGTGGTTTTATTTTTGGCGGGGGTTATTATTTGTCTGTCGGCAGACGCTGTGGCTAGAGAATGCTATTAGTGCACAAAACTTTGTATCTGTGAGACTGGCCTACTTAGACTTTCTGGAAAGCCTGTTTACTCTTTTGACCATACCAGATCAGGTTGCCATGGTTACTGGGGTTCCATTGTTCCAAAAAAAACATTTGGAAAACGTAATTGTGGGTCTGGAAGCATTTTGGTATGTTTTTAACTCCAATTTTTGGTGAATGGAGAAGAGCTTTGCATTGTGTGTGAAGTTGTGAGTAAAGAGTTTTCAATTGGTGTACCATAAAACAGAAATTTCATTGACTCTACTTGAGGAGAACCGAAGTGGTGTCCTAAAACCAGAATATTATTGAGACTGTAGGGTGATAAAGTAACCAAAAGTGTCTGGTTTTAATCTGTGGTATGTGCTGTTGATCTAATGTGTTACATTGTGTTCTTCATCCACAGCTCAGCATATGATGAAAAGACGGGCCTGAAGATTGCGGTCAAGAAGCTGTCCCGGCCGTTCCAGTCCATCATCCACGCCAAGCGCACATACAGAGAACTGCGACTGCTAAAGCACATGAAACACGAGAATGTAAGGAGGAATTTTCTCCATCTACCTCTCCTAAAACCCCTTTCCTCACCCTCATTGATAAAATGAATGTTTTGAATTCATTCATAGTTGCACATATTTCACTGTTCTACACAAAGTAGGGCTTTTTGATTGTCTGCATTAATTTAGAAGAGACGTCTGCAGAATTCTGTTTTTAAACTGAGCTGATAGTGTGCATGTACTCTGTCAGCAGAACCTGTATGCTGCTCTCTGTTTCACACTTTCTCTGATGCTTTCTCTTTCCCTCTGTACTATTAAGGAAAGCATACATCCTCTGCCAGCATAGATCCCACAGGAAGATTCTTTTTGGTCTGCATTATGTAACTGATTGTTGTCTAATGAGAGAGTGGGGAGAGATTGTCCACTGTTAATGCATAATATACCATGTGATCTGTTCGAGATCATAAATGTGTAGTGTGCCAGGTTTATTCCATCTTCCTCATATAGCTTTATTTA